>JAQFZW010000578.1:0-51780 GCA_034687055.1 Heteromurus nitidus | reverse complement strand
TTCGAAGATATAAGTGGATTGTTTTCTATATATTTATTCTATGACATTGATTTGGTTAATTTCGATATTTTCGATGTTTGCTTTTGCTTGCACATCTTTATACATTGGTGTCTTAAATCAATTAGTTAGTACACGCTTCAGCGTGTACCACGGGAAACTAGTATAAGAATATTCGCATGCTTTTTGGTTACTAACCCACAATCTTGCAATGCTTCGACTTATTTCGCACAAAGCGGCCATATATTCATATCATATTTCATTCTAACGTAAACACATCTATTTAAGGGTTGGCTGTATGGAAGCGAAACAGTAGGAAAATGTCAAGTAGCTAATCCTGCAACTTTCGATTCCTATCTTCCTTTTCTGTTAGTTTCATGGTTTGCCAGACTCAACACACCAAAAGGCTTTTACAAGGTTTCATTTCAAGTATGTATACGTATACCAGCTTCGAATAGTTTCAATTGACTAACTCATTGTCACATTGATATGGATTCAGTCAAATGTATAGTTTTCAGTTGCTTTGTAGTAGCCTATAGTAGTTGGCTTTTGGGATTCACCAGAATTTAAGTACCTTGCTAGTTATGGCACGTATTGATGTATAGCGTTGAAAATTGAAATTATTGACGTGAGGGGAATCCCATTATAGCCAACATACAACGAAAGTAGCTCCCTTTTTTCGCAGAGGAGCAGAAGAGCTTATATTCCCATCCCACTTATTGCGCTTTCTGAAAACAAATTCCTCTCTGTTGGCTGCCGAATGTACGGTAAAACGGTATACATAGTAAATTGCAGTATGTGTTTTGTGTATGTATGTATATAGGTTTCTCAAAAAAAAGTTGTTTCATTGACTTTACGAGAAAACATTTTGGTTGGTATATGCATTGGATTTATAGGGCAGAGTGCATTTGTTTGGTATGCTCGAATTTAAATCCACCTTGACTTTGCAACGCCTTTTTTGTTTTAGTTGTAATCAGGATCATGGTACATTTTTTTACTTGCAACGCCGGGTATATAGGACAAGTCGATAAAAAAGTGTTTCAGCTTCAGCGGAGTGTGTGTATGTATGTGTGTAATGCACATACGAAGCGGGTTAGAACTAATTTCCCATCTTCACTATTGCGATTTTCTGCCTATTTCTGCGACTGTGTTGGAGTTGGAAGTTGAAGGAATGACGTGTGTCAGCGTGCTTATATCATGGCACAACTTCTACCAGCAGACTTTGATGTGAATACAAACAGCGTATGCATAATTGAATGTCGGTTGGCTATAGAGAAATACATGGTTTTGTTTATTTTCTACTGCTGAATTCGTTTGTACTTTTTACCGATAGCGTGAGAAGGGATAAGCGATAAGATTCCCCTTCGATGGAGCAGTACGGGGAAATTTCAGCAAAAAAAGCCCAGGCCAGTAAATAAAGCACACCTCTTCCTGCAAAAGTTTGTATCGTGTGGTCTGGTGTTGTGTGCTTTTTGGCTTTCCTGCAAAGTAAATTGATATATGCGGCATACGTACATTTTAAATATTTTCAGGTGTTCTTTTGTAACACTGCGATGTACCTTTTGATTTACATTTGCATGCTTATGCTGCATCCTGCATCACGAGGTCTCTCATTCATCGCAATCCCATTTTAATATTTCTCGAGAGGAAATGAGTTATAACTCTTAAAGTATTAACACCCATGTAGCGTATTACCCCTTCGTATACTCACATGTAAATTGTACTTCATGTCTTCTTTAAAATAGAATTACTTAATCCTCAATGCGTTTGAGTACCTTTAAGCCATGTGCGTGTCTAGAATGTGAGGTACATGCGAACATGCTCAAAATCTTGACTACTTCTTTGTTACAATCTTCTTTTTTTAAATGTTAAGTGTCAATAGAAGACGTTAACCACATGCCTTATAAAATATTGAAGATGAAGCTGAAAACGGAATTGTTTATGTAAACAGAGGAAGACATGAGAAAGGGGTGATGACAATCACTCTACTTGAGTTTGCACAAGAAGGTGCACCAAGAGGAAAGCAGAAGCGCCCACTTGAAGACGGAGAAGGTTTAAGATAACATCACTTCAACATATTTTAAGATGATGTTTTGCTCTTTGGTTTTTCTCCTGTTGTTACATATGAAAGGCGTAACGTGGTCCAGATCTTCTGTCATATGACGCTCTTCTCAAAGTTTATGTTTTACGTTTTAGCTAAACTCGTACTTCCCTTTTAGTATTTTCAATCATTAATGTATGGTTATGTTTATGATATGAATGAACTGCGAAAATGGAAATATACCGCATAGGTACTTTATGTAAAATGTAAGTCGCAAAAGCATATATTATTTTGGAAACTGGCGATGAGAGAAGGTTTCTATTTATGCCCACCCATACTCCGCTGCACTGTGCGCTATATGAGAGCTCTCTCCATCCATCCTAGTGTCATATCGAAGTGAATCTCTTCTTCTCCTGCTAACATACCTAAATAAACCGCTTATGTCACATTATTTTTACTTTTTACCTTGTAACGACAGGCACAGGTTTTTAACTACCACGAATTCGCATCACGCCATCATCCTTGCACTTTCAGAGCTCAGCTTCAGATACACATATCTGCTCTGGCAATGTGGAAGGAGACGCTACGCTCATTACTTGCGACTGCTTGAAACGTTGCATGAAAAAATTTACAGAGTAAAACAAAGACGAGATGTTCGCGCATAATCCCACATATGAGGTTGTTTTCGTACTCGATCTGATTTTCCACGAGAAAAATTCTGATGTTTTTAAGAGTTCAACTTTGGAGATTTTTTATAATTAATTTTCCTGGTACACCTAAAAGAACTTCTTGTAAGCCGGAGGAGTCACGTACGTTGCATGTCATATCTCTTATGTGCTCTACACAATGGACAATCACGATAGAAAACTCTGAAATTGTTAGTTTATATAAGATGCTTTAGCTTTCTTACAAACTTTTATGATGATTTTGATATGATACAATAAAATTGCTAAATTTTTGGACGAAAACTTAATGCAAGATACAAGTTGAGTCAATGTCATTTGAGGAATAAAAGTAAACTACTTCATTGTCTTCTGTAATAACACTGTACACACTTCTCCATTAAAATTCGTGTTAACTTCATCAACTTTGACCGTTTTGTTCTCACGATCACGAACTGTGAACATGTGAAACACTCGTGTCATGTACCATCAAGTTTCCAAAAGACAAGTTAACTTCCCATAATAAACGAAATATGAGAAGCTCTTAAATGAACTTCTATGAACTGAAGCGAAAGAGAAGCATATTGCCTTCAAAATTAGCCTGTGCTTATACAGATATTTTCAGTTGGGGAATAAAAGCCCCTTGCTAATACACTTCGTTTTTGTCGCCTGCTTGCATAATTTATAATATTTACTGAATCGATTGACTTTCGCAAACATGCTACGACGAAGATTTTGCTAATTGACAGGAGAAAACCGTGATGAAGCATATTAACGGAAATTTTTTTCTAGTCCGATCATAGTATACGATAATGCTTTCTTGCTGTGTTGGGGACCAATATAACTCCTAACTCTCAATATAGCATTGTAACTTGTAATGGTGGAAGTGGAACGGAGAATGTTCCCGGAGAACAACATCCATTTTGGGATTTAGAACTTCGATTACAAAGGTTAAATCGAGCGTCAATCTTTCTGTGTATTTTCTTCGAAATAATTACGCAATCAAAGTAAAGTGGCGCATTATAATATGATATCATCGGTCGAGATGGGTTAATGATAACGACTTCAAAGGGATAAAGCTAAACCTTGTGCACAGGTACATAAGTATTGTACATATGTGCCGATACGCCCTATTTAAAGAGATAGGGATCGGCAAGGGAAGCTTATGATGAGAGCTTTTGCTTCTCTTGACACGAGGTCTGATCTAAATTTTTAATAATTAGTTCATACGTTTAGTTAGTGGTTTATTAGACTCCACATTTGTTTGTCCTTCCTCAGTGTTTCCGACTCGAACAAAATCATTCCCAAAGCAGACGACAGCTACATGAAATGAACAATCAGAACAAATCCAACCCATATTATTTAAATGAAGTGTGCTTCGATGGAAATGGAACACGTGCGAAATTACTGATGCGAGCTGCAAGCATGGAGGACAAACATAAAGAAATTAAACAGTAACATCAATTATTAATTGCAATACATTGTCACATCCGAGGTTCAAGGTGGCAATATGTAACTGAAACAGTAATATTGGTTTGATGTATAAAATACAGGTGTGTGGGATTTGGATTTACGTCATATTGTTTTATTAGCTGTCATTTGCCCATGAACAAATTGTAATGAACTGTGTTTCAAGTGCATTTTTATGAGAATGATAGTTGACAACGAGTAATAGTAAAGTAGAACATCAAAAACGTATTGTTTCAACTTTGTTATCATAAAAGTCTGGATGCTGGGAATTTCCTTAAGGTTATTTCGGCTTGTTTGACTGCGTTGTCCTCACGTATTCTCAAGGACGGTGTTTAAAGCGTTTACAAACGTAAACTCAGTCTTAGGAAAATCAATTATTAAATATTTGTAAAGAATTTGTGAGTATGGGAAACCATCGGATGTCAGAATCAAGCCAGACCAAGTCTAGTTATAGAGGGCGAGGGCATCTTATATTATGTTTTGTAGTTCTTGTAACTGGTTGCATTTATTGTTGCATATTGCTTGATGTGGTGATACCATGTTTTCCTGTAGACTGAGAATGAGTCATTATGAATTATAAGAGGGACGACCCGCTTGTTGTAAGAATCAGGCATAGCGCTGCAAATATGCTTTTAAAACCTCTTTAAAATCCCTGTTTTTTAGAACTTGCAGCAATAAACGCTAATCCTGTTGTTATTTACACCATCCTTTTAGATGTTACCAATGTATTCAAGAGTGTCGGATTGCTTGAGCTTTTACAATTCGGGATGCCTTCTTGAATTTCTCGTTTCTGTCATGCATATATGAAATGTTTGTGTTAAAAAAAATTTGTGTGCGCATGTGGATTTGGTTATATTTTTATGTTAATGTTTGTAAGAGGATTAGTAAAGGAGATTTTTTTATCGAGATTTCCCTTGACATTTGTGCGGTTGCGTTGTGCAAAGTGGCTTCCGTCTCCGTCTTACAGGGGCCAAAAGTTCTTAAGAATGTTAACATTCCTTTCACCTTCACATTATTGTGTTAGCATTGCTAGCAGGTGTTAGGCTAGAAAGAAGTATGAAAAACACAAATAATGCATAAAATTCCTGCTTGAGACAATAATCTAATACTTATACGAATATATGCATGCCTGTGTCCGCTAACGAATTTCTCCACATTCGTGTTTGCAAGCATGAGGAGAAAGTAGAGTGATGAGACATGTTAAGGGAGTGACAACCTTCAATTCGTTTTGTACACGTATGCACAAGCTTCCTTATAAAGCTGGCTGGACAAACTCCTTGAAATAAGTCTGCTTCTGAGCAAAAACCTTAATTAATCGACCTGCTAGAAGTAAAACACAGTAGAAGACTAGATATTGGTAGTACAATCACACGGCTATCCATGTGACTAGGTTCTATTTATATTTTTAATTATTTCACCTAACACGTAGATACCGGGGAATGAACACAATATAGTAAATTTCCTGGTCTAGATTATTATATACCTACATGCTCAAATATATATGTAGTATATGTACTATTCAATAATAATCTTTGGAATTTCGGAATATAAACTTTGAACTATATGTGATTTTTAATTATTCTAGCATCCTTCTAACTTCTTGTTTTCTAGAATTCTTTTAACATGCCTGACTCAAGATGGGAATTGGTGTTCTGGATTATTCCTTATTCGAAACTTTTTAAACGTATACGAGCCAAATTCTTATTGTCGTTGCACGTATCATTTACGTGATATGCGAGCATGTAATTAAGAAACGTTAGGGTACTGTATAAAACAAAGGTGAAAGAACTGGTTTGAATTTACGAACTTCAAGAATTCTTAGGTACTTTTCCAGATACCCTTTCCCAAAATAAATTTGATCGATCAGATATTGAACCCAAAGAGGTTCGTGTCTCAAAAACATCATTTCAGATATTGTAATGAACGTATGCACGCTGTTTGGCATCGCTGTTGTCGTCATTTATTGTTTCGCTACGGACAAAAAATAGTTAAGCAATAGCAATCTTCGCCTTCGCCTTGAATTTTCTTGTCACTCTTCGAAATTGCTTAATGTTCAATTTAAAAGAACATTGGAGAACATTTTTCATTCATATTCTTGTACAATATGTATTGTTCCTTTCCAAAGAGGTTGTAAATCATTCAGTGAGTAAAATTTGTACGAGACATGAGCATATATTTCAAAATCCTTTTGAAACGACACTGAACTTGACCTCGACATTCAATTTGACAATGGAGACTATGCTTCATCATTAAATCACATACTCACATGTATGCAAGTTATTAAAGTAATCTTGAGTGATTGTAAAATACTTCTTCTTGTGATTTCTTTTCTACGATTCTTTCATGTAATAAATGCGTTTATGAAGTTTGTGCTTAACGTAACGACGAGCTTTTGCATTTATTCCAACCAAATTCGCAAATGCGACATGTGCATCGCATATTTTGCCAAATTCCAATCGCACTTAATATACTGATTTTTGCGGACATTATTTGAAAGCGATACGTATATCAACCTACCTACGGTGTTTCATATAATTCAACTAAAACAAGACTACAAGCATTTCAAGAAATGTTTTCATGTATACAACCAAAAAAGAATTTGTTCATAGAAATTGTAAACATGTGTACTTGGTAAGTTTCGAGTTGGTTGTACTTGTACATGTAGGCCAAACTTGATGCAATCATGTATTATATGGTCGTATTGTTAAAAACAAGTTTTTACACAATCTGTAACATTCCTTGTGTTGTCCAGTAAAGTTACAAGACTCGTACGAGATGCGATGATTCATTTGAAAACAATTTTGACATCCTTCTTTTCTACCATCGTTTATCATAAACTTTAAGAAAGGAATTTATGACAACTCTTTTAAGTAAGGGTGCACATGGCTAAGTTGACAGGAGACGAATTGATATGTAAATTTGTATGTTTATAAATCAAAAGCATAAAATCGACCCATGCTATGCACAAAGATTTCACAATTTTTTCCATTCCAAATTAAATGATTTTTGCACTTGACTAGCATCAAAGTGGACGATGTAACTTTCTGTCTCATCAAATTAGCTGGATTCATACAATACGAAGGATGACTTACAGTCGACTACATGACATGTACGACCCTCTTCATACGTTGGCATCAATTAAAGACGCTGCTGCCTCATCAGCAACAAAAAGAATCCGAAATATTTTTCGCAACATCTTTTCGTAAGTGAGCTTTTGTGCAAGTACTTAATTTCGTGATATGATAAATTAAATTAAACTGCCTTTATTGACGACATGCTTGGCACGTGAAGAAATTTCGAAGTAAACAAATTTTAATTGCTTTAATCTATCCATGTCACTGACGATTTGTTAATATGAAATCCAAGCTACGTGCTTACGTCTTAAGGTTGATTACAACAAATAAGTTTCTTCGGTAAGCCAGAATGATTTTTATGAATGATTATTAGTGTAATTGATTGCAGCTATGAAGTCTTTACCTTGTGACTCTAATTTGAACGAATTTGCCTCATTGATTGGAATAATATGCAAAACAAAATGATTAACAAGATATCATGCATTCGACTCTGGCATCCGAAAATTGATATGCCCACAGGCGTACTTAAGATAATAATTATGCTTACAAGTGCTAAAACGTCGTCTTGAGAGACGGGAATGGATGCATTTTATCACAAGTTTTTCTTCTCACACAGAAGCATATATCCAATAAGCATTATAGCAAAAAAATAAAACAAAACTCATCTTTGAACCTAACTAGTGCAGCTTGCGTGCTGCGAATTACACATCGCATGGAGATTGTTTTGGCTATGCTGTGCAGAAGTTGTCACAAAATTCCCAATTACGGAATGGACCGACATAAAGACGAAATACAATCAACATCTATTCCAGTTCGACTATGCATCTGTTATCTATTCAACATGTCCTGTCATTTGAACAGCATGGACGAATGAAACAGTCTGCGTTGTTTTATGCAATAGCGATTTTTTACTTCTGTGGTGAATTCCAGCACTTGATCTCTCCTCGGGCTCGATGCTGCATATAGGCATGTTCATGAACCACTGGAAAATATTACTTTGTAGAAACTCATTCCATTCCATGTATAAACTTCCAGTTGATGGTTAGTGTGGCTATATGAGTGAAGAACAATCGCACATGATTTGACTTGATATAGACTGGGAATACTGAATGACCATCAGCTTTAAGGATATGATGACTATATCTAAGAACATGTGATTATGTTCCAGAACATGTTCCATGAAAGGTATGAAATACATTTGGGCGCATCTGACATCACATACATTATCAGCACCTTCATGTAGATATACACTATCATTCAACCAATCGTTCCTACTTCAATGGTTGGTTAGACATTTGACGTTTCTCGTTCAATTTTATTGTAGGTTAATTATTCAGATTTAAGCATATTTCTAACAAAAATTCTAACGAAATGGTGGCAAAGTGGATAAGCATACCATTGATGGTTCTAACCATCATATTTTTCATTCCCGGCCTTCCTCCACATCTGAAGTTTGCATCGTTCAGGTATGAAAATTATCCTCGCCATGAAAATATACAGGTATACATACATTCGTGACATTTCTACAATATGTATATTTTAGCCTAGAACCACCACTAGAACTGAAAGGGGTTCTAGCCCCCAATAGTATATTGGACAAGGCGGAATCAATGAAATTAGATAGTCCGATCGCAGGGCCAGAATCCATTGCAACTCGGGGAAATGAAATATTTACTGGTCTTTTGGACGGAAGTCTGGTCAAAATTAAGGATGGAAAGGTTACACGAATTCTGACACTTGGAAATAAATGTGGTATGTATTTATTTTGTATCCAGTCTGAGATTATTCTCAACGAGACAAAGTGAAGTATTTCACAAGACGTGTTTTGCATGTCATGATTTGTATTAGAAGTGGGATGTTGCGCACGCATTGCTGGAGTTCGGTTTGACGCAAATGGGAAGCTTATTGTCGCAGATGCAGTAAATGGTATTTATCGAGTAGATGTTGACAAAGGTATCAGAATTAATTGTGTATTAGATTTGACTATTGTGCACATTTAGCATTTTATTAAAATGTGCGGATTAACTGAACTACAGGGAAAGCTGAGAAGATTGTCGGGATGGATGTTGCAATAGATGGACCAAGCTGGTTTGAAATGTTTCTATAGATTCAACCAGCTTGTAGATGGACTTGTTCCCAGGTTTCCAGACGATCTTGACATTGATAAAAATGGTAATATTTATTGGTCTGACGCCAGCACAATTGCAGATATAGACGGGCTCGTACTGGAAGGTTTGGCTGGACCAACTGGAAGATTGGTTAAATATGATGCAAAAACTGGCAAAAATACTCCGCTCATCTCAAACGTTCATTTCGCAAACGGGGTGCAATTGTCGTCAGATGAGTCCTTTGTTCTAGTCACTGAAACTATGAGGTCCCGCGTTTGGCGGTGAGTTAAAAACTAAGTTTTAAAGAAAGCATATGGGTATGATGACGATTATGTGACAACGAATGTTTCATGAATATTACATGAGACATTGACGTGCTAGAAATTTTTTCTATAGAATCGATATGTCTTGACGTGGATACATGTGGATCTACTCTGTGGGATCCTTATATATAAAAAAATGTTATTGTGAAATAAAACAGGTATTACTTAAGTGGGAAAAATCAAGGGCAAACTGATATCTTCGTTGATAATCTTCCTGGACTGCCGGATAATGTTCGGCCGAATGGTCGTGGAGGATTTTACATCGTTCTTGCCGCACCACGTTTTCATAACGTACGTTCGTTGCTTTTTATAAACTCTAGTCTAAAATATGTTTTGCTTATGGATATATTTTCCTAGCATTAATTTGCACTATTTCACAATGTACGTAGGAAACTACACTTATAGACTTCATCGGCGAATGGTCGAAAACAAGGAGATTTATTGTGAGAATCCATTACGGTCTTGTAAATGCGCTAGAAGCGGTTGAACATCTTTGGCCAAGTGTTGTATTCAAGGAGTGGATCATTTGGGTAAAAGATAAAACCACTTTTGAGATTGCGATGTGTAAAATTCTTGAAAAGTCGAAGTCAAGATTTATATGTTGGAATGGACATTTTAGATTAAAGGATTCGGGCCATTAGGAGACTTGGAGCAGACCCCATTCAAAACGATCATTGTAGAAACGGATAAAGATGGGAACATTATAGGAAGTTTACAGAACGACAAGGGCCCGGTGAGTACTCTGAATGAAGTCACATTTGTAAAAATGTGAAACAATAGTTTATGCCATTTATGCGATGCTTGCACATGCAGACTTCGATATTTCCACAACAAGATGATTTACTGAATGATTTGCACTTGTGTCTTAGATAACACGCCTAAGTGAAATCGCGATTGGAAAGGAATGGACATACTTTGGTTCGCCGACATTGGCACACCTCTACAAGATCAAAACTTCTGATCTCACAAAATGATACAGTATTCATGGGACAAGTATTTTAATGTTTTCAGTTCCTGTGATAGAATTTTTTGATGATTCATGTCAAGATGATAAAAAAATGATTGGATGAAAAATAATTTTATAGGCATGTGATGATATAAAATAATGCCAACTTGACGAAATGATTTATCCGAGAGTCGCTAAATTTCAGTGCACCTTTTAAAGGTTTTATTTCCATGTGATGATGTGATACTCTTAAACAAGGATTCAGTCATTCGTATTCATTCGATCTCTCCAAAAATGTATTTCCGCTTAGAAAGGGAAAAACATTTCGGGCATGGCTCGCAGTAGCACAAGGTACCACAGACACGAATTAGAGAACTGAGTTTCTACAAGAATAATATGCTGACGATTGCAATTTGCAATCGTACAGTTCCAATCTGCATGTCTGGATGCATATTTTAAGAAGCAAAAATTCTTGGATTAACAAGTCGCAAAGCATACGTATATAAGCAAGCGTGGTAAATCTTGCTTCAACCATGGAGTAGATATTCTCTTTACCTACAATTTGCTTCTATGTGGACTATAGCTTGGGAAAGCAGAGTTACCTAATAAATTTTTATTATTCCTTGTCTGATCTCCATACAATAAAACACAAAATCCATTTAGTTGTATTTTTTATTCACCTTGCTTTACCTTCATAATGGAATGATATTGTGTAAACATTTTTCATCAAGTGAAGGTCACATTATTCTCAAAGGCAGATGATTTTCACTCTTGCCGTCGTGAGAAAACTTCCATGATATGTTTTTAGATTTTGTTTATCAAGTTTGTAATAACATGTCGTGAGAAGGTACTCAGCACTCACAATAATGTTGACTGATATGATGAATCTTTTGACGAATGGGTCTCAATCTCAATACTAAAATCTTAAAGCTGAAAGCATAATAATGCATGGTGTGCAAACGTTCTCCAGTTGTTAAAACAATTTTGACAATCTTATGCTGATGACAGCTTTGGAAGTTCTGCTATTGTTCATTCCGCGATCTGTCCACATACCATAAGCTGCCATAGACCATTCATCTGCTGGTGACTGGACCATGCATACCTTTACACATTCATTATGAAGAAAAATATCAAAGCGGAGCAGATTCAGATGACTAATCATGAAAGACGGTGAAGTGGCCTTGCATGTAAAAGAAAATTTACCAACCATGCAAATACTATGTAAAGCACGTTTGGTATATGCACAGGGAATATTTCGCCATTTCGGAAGAAGGAACCTCCAGCTAAAAAGATGTGGTAAAAGAAAGATGCAATGTTATGTTCTAATACTGGCATTGAATATGTATTTTGGAATGAAACGACATAGCTAGTTAAATGGTCACGTTAGAGTATGAGAATGAGAAATTTCTCATATTATTACGAACAGGAATATGTAGAGGCTCTCTAGCTATTGCATGGCATGACACACATAATGGTATTATATCCCACAGTGAATTAGAAATAGCTATATAATATTACGTTGGTCCAAACTCGTTTTAATGAGAGTTCTGGAGATTGGCTTGTTTACTTCAAGTTTGTGGCCCATGCATATGTATGTTTATATGTCATACATCTCTTATCCATGAACGTGACACTTGCCTGCTCTGTTATCGCTGCAACTGCAACCGCACTTTGGCCGGATACCAAGAAAGGAATAAAAGTTAATTTTGCTCGATTGGTCAAAGTACTAAAGTTGAAAGTTGGAGAGGAAACGCTAACTCTGCATTTGAAGGAATATTTTCGTTAAATACATCGGCGTGTGTCATTTCATGATTTCACATTAGCTAAGAAACTGAGAGAGAAATCACTTCTCTCTGCACTGGTTAACACTAAAAACATTGACAAAAGGGCACTGGAGAAATCTTAAATATACATCATGGGTGTCTTAAAGTTAGCTTTGATGCTGATCGTTTACACCGCAGTAGCGGGAATCATTCTATTGTGCACTCCAGGGCTGCCACCTAAAATGAAATTTGAACCTTACACGTGAGAATCTTATAGATAGCATTTTTTAAAAAAGTAATTAGCCCATGTAATTTTTTTTGACGGTCTATATATTTCCTATATCAGGGTCACGCCACCAGCGAAATTGGAAGGAAAATTGTCCCCGAACGCGAAACTGGATCGGGCAGAATTACTTTTTGACAAAGAATTCTCCGGGCCTGAGTCTATAGCAATCCGTGGCGAGGAGGTGTACTCTGGTGTCACTGGCGGATCAATCATCCGAATTAAAAATGGAAAGTGGGAAAAAGTCGTTCAGACTGGGACTGAATGTGGTATGATGACGATGAATATCATCACAAATTGGATAACGATGACATATCATGCTTTGCTAAGCCTCATATTTTCATATACAGCCGGTGCCTGGGACGTTGAAAATTGCGGAAGACCTCTCGGCCTTCGGTTTGATTCAGCTGGAAAACTTCTTGTGGCTGACTCCTCAAAGGGATTGTTGAGAATTGATGTGGATAAAAGTAATTCGCATTTTCGAAATGAGCAAGGATCATTATGAATTATAAATGGTAATAAGACAATATAATTATGGTTTGGTCTTGTGAAATTCTAAGAGTCAATCGAAATCCTCATCCCACGATATGGCAAGATTGATGGTTCTCAGCAATCTCTCAACTTCGCCGATGACGTGGATGTGAGTTCTAAAGACGGTATGATCTACTTTACCGATGCTGGACAGCATGGAACGTTTGGTGACACGCTTGTGGATGTGATTGGAGAGCCTACCGGGAGACTCATACAGTATGATCCAAAGACGAAGAAGTCACATGTATTACTGGATTCGCTACGCTTTGCTAATGGAGTGCAACTCTCAAGGAATGAAGATTTTCTTCTCATTTCTGAGACTGGATTAGGAAGGGTTTTGAAGTAAGTCGAGGCAACTTAGATGAACTTATGTAGATTTCGTCCTAAATAACAGTTGACTTTGTAACTCTATTTTTCCAGGTATTACTTAAAAGGGGCTAAGAAGGGCAACTCTGAGGTGCTTGTCGATGGTTTACCAGGATATCCAGATAATGTTCGATCTAATGGAAAGGGTGGATTCTATGTATCGTTGGTGGCTGCTAGATCTCTGGAAGTAAGCATAACCGAAGAATATACCTGTTTTGGTTTATGGATTGGTTTCGATTTTTGATATTTATTGATGTTTTAGAATCCTGGCCTTGACGGTCTCGCGCCTTGGTACTGGGCTCGTAAAATGCTTCTGCGATTGGAATGTGTCCTAATCAAAGTTTTTAGCTTTTTGAATTCCTATGCACCCAACGAGTATATTGGAAGGGCAATGGCATACGTAAGGAAATCAACACTAGTTGGAAATTTAATAGGTTTGCGAACATTGCTGCCAGAAGAATTGTAAATAATTATTTGTTCGCAGATTAAGCATTTCGGACCATTGGGCGATATTCATGCCTTTGATAATAGAGTTATCATTGTGGAAGTTGACGAGAATGGAAATCTGCTGGGAAGTTTGCAGGCTCAACATGGAAAGGTACATATTCAATTGCGAAGCAATGATGTCTTCAAATTAAGTACTTTCATCCGTATGCTCAAGATGTATTTATATTTTCTTTTTTAACTCAGATATCTTTTATCAGCGAAATTGCAATCGGGGAGAAATATACGTACTTTGGATCCCCTTTCATGCCGCAATTATGGAGAATTAAGACCGAATACATAAGCTAATTAGCCGTAATCATTTCATGTTTGTGAAGAATTTAACCTGCGAATCTCGTCGAATAAAAATAAAACCAAGTCAATGAGGGCAACGGTATAATATAATGTAACGTTTTCGTTTTCACCACTTCACCGCATAAAAATACATCACACATCTCTTATTCATTATTGCTTTCTTGCTAGTTTTTGGGTCAGCATATTACAATATTAATTAATCATGCAAGTATGCGTTTTTTGCCTTTTAATGGATATGCTTTTTTCTCGGACTCACAATCACTTCTCTTAGGTTGCAAATTTCTGTCTATGCATGGAAATGATTTCATTTGACTGTGCAGTTTACATGTATTTATGACTTCTGCTGTTCAGCATATTTATAAAAACTTGTTTATATCATTTATGATGATAGGAATAATCTCCGCATAGTGTACACACTCACAGTATTGGTTACAGAGTAACTGGAAATTAAAGTATTTCGTTCAAAGTACACCGAACATACAAGTTTTCATTGCATATCACATCAACACATGTGAAATATGTGAAACAACGATAATAATGTCAAGTTACAAGTACAAAGTTACAAGGTGCTCATGATAAAAGAAAGTATTGACAATCGCGCCCTAAACGTCTGCCACAATTCATACAAACATTAGCAAAAACAGTCCATTTCTGAAACGAAATTGTAACAATAATTATTATTCTTTTTAAATTTTCCAATCAATCGGCACACAAAATCATAAAAATGGGTGTAGTGAAGCTAGTTCTTCAAATACAATTATACTCCTTGGTTGCCACCTTGGCCCTAGTATTTATTCCTGGACTTCCACCAAATATGGAATTCGATTCATATGAGTAAGATTTTGTATCAATTTGTATCGTGGCAGAAGTTTATGAATTTGCTCCTAATTTGACTTGGCATTAATAATAATTGTTTGTGCTCGTGTCTGTAAACTCGATCAGCGTGGAACCGCCAGCAAGTCTGGAAGGCAAATATGCAGAAAATAGTATTTTGGACAAGGCGGAGCTGGTCTTCGATGGGGAATTTGTGGGCCCGGAATCCATTGCTTTTCGTGGTGACGAAGTGTACACCGGTCTGCTAGGTGGTGATATAATTCGTATCAAGAATGGGGAATGGCAGAAAATCGTACAAACTGGAACTAAATGCGGTACATTATCTAAAACAAAGGCAGTCATGATTATGAGGTTATCTTGAGGTGAAATGTACTTATACTTGACATGACATGCATTTTGTAGCGGGTGAATGGGAAGTAGCCATTTGTGGAAGACCACTTGGTTTGCGATTTGACCCTGCCGGGAAACTCCTTGTGGCTGACGCAACGAAGGGCTTGCTGAAAGTTGATGTTGACAAAAGTAATTAAATTCGTAGAGATTTGGAGAACAAATTAAACTTTCTTCAAAAATATATGTGACCATAAAACATTATATGATTTTATCTTCTTTTTTCCAAGAAACGGTCGAAACAATACTCCCTCGTTACGCCAAAATAGATGGGTCGGAGCAAACGTTAAACTTTGTGGATGATGTTGATGTTAGTTCCAAAGATGGGATTTTATATTTCACGGATGCAGGTCAACACGGAGAGTGCGATCTTATCGACTTGATCGGCGAGCCAACAGGTCGGCTCTTGCGGTATGATCCGAAGACAAAGGAATCCAAAGTTCTTCTCGATGGATTGCGTTTCGCGAATGGTTTGCAACTCTCCGAAAACGAGGACTTTGTTGTGGTTTCTGAGACAGGTTTGGGCAGAGTATTAAAGTAAGTCAATATATATTATAGAAAGTCACCGAACTACTAAAATATACAAGAATTAATTTTACAAGCACGATATGCATTTCGACAGGTATCATTTGAAAGGAGCAAAGAAAGGAACAGTTGAAGTTCTCATCGACGGTTTGCCCGGATACCCAGACAATGTGCGATCAAATGGGAAGGGCGGCTTTTACATTTCACTGGTTGCAGGCAGGTCTGCTAAGGTGTGTGGAAAACTTAAAATTCTTAAAACCTTTCCGCGTACTTAACACGTATAATATAACTGTATACCACGGTTTTTTTATATTTCTTCATAGAGTCCAGCACTTGATCGATTTGCACCTTTACCTGTGGTTCGCAAATTTATTGTAAGAGGGATGGATCTTTTTGTAAAAATGTTCCGGTTATTATATTCATTGGTGCCCAGCGACTTCATTGGAAGGGCCATTGTTTATGTAAGTGGACCCAAAAGCGTTATGATATTATGTTGTGATTCGTGATGAAGACTGAACAAATAAGAAAGGTGGCAAGACATAAAAAATTATTGCTGAAATATCTCATTTCATTTGCAGGTTAAACACTTTGGTCCATTCGGGAATCCAGAGCGATTCCCCAAGAGGGTAATCATTGTTGAAGTAGATGAAAATGGAAATGTTCTAGGAACCCTAATGACCAAAGACAGCCAGGTACAAATACAAAATTACCCAATATATAAATACCTCCAGTCTCCAGCGAATTTCTTATATTGAACGTTTTCAATCCTAAAAACGTCCTTTTAGATGGCTTTCATCAGCCAGTTTACAAAGGGGAAAACATACTCTTATCTAGGATCGCCATTTACGCCTCAGTTATGGAGAATTAAAAATGAATATTTACGTTAATACGCGCGATTACAAAAGTTACTGTATACATTATAAATATTGAAGTAAATTTGGGAGTGGGAACAAATGTATATGCAATGCATGAGGACAATTTGTGGTCATATTAAAAGCAGTTTATTTTCATCCCAATCCCGTTGTCGTTTTAGCTCGTGACATTATTGTTGTTCACAGCATCCGCTTTGCCACCAAGATTATTATTATTGCCACTTGCGCTACCTTTGCGCTGAACTACAACCGTATCTCCATCAGGAGCTGCCGCCATTGCCCTTTTCTGCGAACGAAATACTTCGAAAAGATGAGTCTCTTCTTCCGCAATCACCATCTTCTTTTTTGAAAATTTCGACTTTCTATTCACGTTTCCACTTCTGCTCTTCGAGTCCGCAAAGTTCTTGTCCATGGAAGACTGCTTCATTTCCAACTTTACCCCAGAGTGGGGCTTCATTATATCAACGATCTGCTCGCTAGCCTTCATTTTCTGCTTCTGTTTCGGACCTTTGGCTTTCAGCAATGGATACGCTGGGTACGTCGGAATCGCAGAGTCTTCTCTCACAGGAGCAGATCCTCCAGCCGTGTCCGGAACGACGGACTGAACACTATTCCCACCTGCGAGTCGGTAAACAACAAAGCTTCCCCAACTCAGCTTCTCGAGAAAGATGACAATCTCGTCGAGGATGCGTCGCAAATCTTGGATTTCAACAAGCATATCTGATCTGTCAATTGGGGAGAGAGCGAGAAGAAATTGTTGAAGGTGAGCTTTGTCCTCTTTGCCTGTGTACAGCAACACTTTGAAAATTTCTTGACAGCCTAAAGTGGCCGCGTAGTAGTCTTGATACGCTCTGAGTATACTGAAAAGCACTTCTTGAAGCTCTTCTCCAAGCCGTCCTTTCCCATCGAATTTATTGTAAGTTTCCGCCGCAGAGTCTACAACTTGACGGAGCTTCATCACGGTCGCGTTATTGAAAGTCATGTCTGGTAGTCTTATTCTCCCCGCTGAACTTTGCAAATCAAATGTGCGAATGTCGGATGGATAGCGGAGAAAGTCCTCAGCGCTATACAACGCGATTGCCGTCTGATTGAGTCTGTGAGCTGGGACGAAGGCTTGTTGGCAGAGATTTTTTATGTTTAGGGCGACATGAGAAAGTTGAAGGTGGTCTTCGGAAGGATTTCCTTTCTTGATTCCTCTTGATAATTGCTCGTCTTGCGCAACAATGCTGGAAAGGCTATCCTTGGCGTCGCGGAGGGCATGCAAACAACGTTTGGCAGAGCGTAAAACGTTGCTGAGATGACAGTCTTTCAGTGGCGCTGGAAGAAATGGTTTTTCTATGTTGTTCACTTTCCGAACTGGACCCCTTGCAGATTTCGTCAAAGACTTGTGGGCACCGAGGGCATGGTTCATGGTTATACTTGTTTTGTCTCGAAGGGGAATTGAAGCTCGGCTGGAGTTCTCAGTTGGCTCTGTAATGCGGGTAGTTGATAAGTGACCTGTGTGAAACGGAGGTTTTCTTGGGGTTCGAGGAGACTTTTTGTTGATTCGATTTGCTGCTGAAGGCTTTGTCATATTTCGGCTGCTGATTAGGGGTGGTGCAGGTCTTAGTGTCTCAGAGAGCATTTTGAACATCGCTCGTCTGCAAACGTGACGAATAAAGCAATTAGCTGACAATCAATATGAGAAAATGTAAATAGAGTTGGCAGTTAGTTAACCTAGAAGCTGAGGCGTGGGAGTTCATGGTCGGTTGTGATGTTGGGGCGTCGAAATTACTGTTGCTCATTTTAATTCCTTTGTCGACCGCCTAAATGGATTATAGTGGACGACTTGATTAATGATTATTCCCTGTGTTTGTTACTAATTTTTCAATGTTGGGCATATTTGGAATATTTGGCTGCATTTTTGATAGAAAGTCAGTATAATTTAATGTGTAAAAGTGTGTGCACCAAGATACAAGCTCAAGTTTGATTGAACCATGATTGAACATTGAAAGAGTTTTCAGAGCATTGGAACCTTTGCAATATGAAAAGCATGGTAACATGAAGGGTTCACCTTCAGGGATAATGCGCAGTGCGCATGAGAGTCGAAAAGTCGCCCAGTAAATGTGCAAACCCTGCCCCGGAAGTATACGAGAGTTAGGCAATAATTGCAAATCATACATGTTTTCCCTTTTGAATATCGAGTTCATTGTTCTCGAGCAGTTTATTATGAACAGATCAGCATTTACAATTTACAAATTATTCCAATCATACATAAATTATTGTTTTGGGACTGCATACAATGTTTACCAACATTGAAAAACTTTCAAGGAGCATTATAGGTTTCAGCTGAGATTCCATGCATACTTCATTGCCATAATATTCGAGTTTCATGTAGCCCCATGTGCAGCATTTATGTCCGCATTTGATTTCCGTAATTTGTTTTTCATCTCGGTAGCCTTTTCCTTCATTGCTACCGGCTTAACTGACCTCATTGCCATTACTCTTGGACCAAACACGGCTCTATATTGTTGCTGCAACTCGAGAGGAATGGGTGTGGCGCTTGAAGCAAGACTCCTTCCTGACTGACCCACTAGAGTCGCATGAGAATAAATCATCTTGTCTTCAGCATCTTTCTTCGGTGCATCGTCCTTCCCTACTACAACACTGTCTCTTGATGGCGATGATCCTCCTGGAGCAACGGTGTCTCTCATCTTACTTACTTCCGTAGGCTTCACACGTTTAACCTTCTTTTTTAACAGCTTTTTTGGTTTGAGGATATCCGGCGTGGAGCGAGATCGTCTTGAAATAGGCACTTCTTCGAAACCTTGATTCTGCTGTTCCAAAATCAACTTCTGGGCGACTTCGTGACCAGCTGCGCCGATAGCCACTGAAGATTCGCCGATGGAGCTAGAGTCATGGTCAACACTCTCTTTCGGGGACATGACTGAAGCTTTCTTTTTTGACAAGGGTTTCGCCGAAGAAGGCAACATATTATCAGGTCCATCTCCCATCGCAATCGCTCCTTTACTTGCGCTCCCAGCTACATTTTTCACGTTGCTTCTTTTCTTCTTTAATTCGCTATTCGAGCCGCTCTTCTTCTTATACTTGGATTTGGGAGGTCCTTCGTAAAACTTGTACTGAAAAGTGCTATGATCCACTTGAATCCCTGTTTCGTTCAAAGTCTCAACTGTCGTCGTTTTCCCAGAGTATTTCATCCAAGCAATGGATGCTGCCCAGCCCAACCTCTCAAATGTGTACTGAATGCTGTCAAATGCTCTCCGCAAAGACTGAACTTCCATGATTATATCATTCTTCAGCACATGACCCAAAGAAAGTATGTACTCTTGTAAGGAGTCCTTTCCATTTCCATTTGGGTAGAGAAGTACCCTGAACACTTGATTCGCCAAGCAGACAGCTTCCGTATAGTCTTTCACCGCCTTCGTGAAGTTCTCAAAGATTTTGATAAATTCGGTGTTGTCCTCATCTCCATCCTCCTTGAATCCTCGAAGCCATTTTAGAGCTGTGGAGTGGAGCCACTCCAGGCAAAGCTGGGAAGCATGGTTAAAATTGTAGTTTGGGATTTGAATTCGTCCTGCAGTGGAAAAATCCAGAAGCTTCAAGTCCTCTGGCTGACGAAGATAGTCTTCAGCTACATGTAAGCCGACCGCTGTTTCATAAATGCGTCTCGCAATCGTCTCCGCCTCTCCGATCAAAGTTACCAAATGACCTGTCATGGTCGCCTTGTCTGTGTTCACCGGAGGTGACTCCTGACTTTTCTCGTCCCCGCTTGCCTCCGGGCGTGGATGAACCACTGACTTCTTCCCGAATTCTTTGCAAAGAGTTTGCAAATCGTCTTTGATTATCGTCAACTTCAAGTTGCAGTTTTGAGCTAGTTTTAGAGCGCGGGTTAGAGCACACTTCTTTTCCGGAAAGGAGCCCAGTTGTTGACCAGCTGGCTTTCCAAGAACCTGGCCGGCGTTGGATTCAATACCATGTTTTGACATGACGCTTGCCATCGCGGTGACCGCTTTACGGTATGGATTTGTTCGTATGGTTTCATCGAGGATTTCGAAATATTCCCTACAAATAATTATCGTGTCATGGTGGAGCTTTAGAGGAATCAATTTTTAAGGGGATTATGAAAGCATCTTGTTTCTGAGTTTTAACGTACTCTTTCCTTCGAGTGTCGACTGTGCGGCGAACCATGGTCGATAAATTATGGGGTGATGTCAGTGGACGATCGATGATCCGCTCAGGGGTAATCTGCTGCAATTTAGGGAGACCATATGCTGGAAACTCGCTTAGGTGTATTAATGCCATTTACCTGTTCTATTCAATAATTTTTGGAATAGTAAATGAGACATTTTTTCCGGGGACGCGAATATAAATTGACGTAAATAGAATTGAATTGGGAAAGTCAATTTGAAAATTAGATATATCAATCATGGCAACTACACGACAAGAAGATGAATAGGACGTCGGCTGGTGTAATGAGTCGTTTTATTATTACATCTGAATATCAATGCTCCACACTACATCCGATATATTCATACACTTAGGCGAGGTGGGAAGTGGTGGTGGCAGTGATCATGATCAATCATATTTTTGAATTAGTGATGCGACACAGGCTCGTCAACTGGTTGTACCTCGAATGGAAATTCTGGATGTGCTAGAAACCTAAAAAGGAAGAGCGACAGATATAAAGAGGTCACCTCTATGATTTCTCAGGAAGTGTTATAGCACGCGGTGCATTTTTTCATGGTCATCAATATGCCATAAAATGTTTTATTCAACGTGTATCACAACTTACGCTTCTCCTAAAAATGAATAATTGAATGAGCGGCCATTCTGTCCCTTATCGAGCATATTTAACGTTTTTAATTCATTGGGCGTAAAGAAAAAACTGAATATTTCAAAGTTTTCCTTAATTCTTGATGGTGTCGCACTCTTCGGAATGACGACAATCCCACTCTCGATTCCATGACGGAGCAATATTTGCGCTGGAGATTTATCACACTTTTCTGCCAGCTTTCGCACCACAGGATCTTCGAGAAGGTGGAGACATGCTTTGCAACCATTTAGGAACATTTCATCTCTGCCAGGCGAACCTGTGTGTGTTGCAATAAAATATATTGAAATGCGCAGTTACATGCAATGCGATATGACATCCGAATCGTCATTCACAATTAAATGTTTTCTGATCATGGTTAACTTTGAACTTGCAAAATAATGCGTTATAAATACATTTCATACAACAATATTATTGACATCTTTCGTCATTCCTGTCATGCATGTTATCATGAAAAATGGGGTTACTCACCTAAAGGGCAAAACGCTGTCACAACAATTTCATGTTGTTTGCAAAACTCTCGAGCTTCCTTTTGTTGGCAGTATGCATGAAGTTCAACTTGCAAGACTGCTGGCTTGATTCTCGCAAATGATAACAATTTTTCCAATTGCTCAACGTTGAAGTTACAAACACCAATATTTTTCACGTGCCCCTCTTTCACCAACTTTTCCATTTCCTTCCAAATGTCGGCAAGTTCCACTACGCAATCTATGGCGATACTACCGTCAGCACTGTAAGCAAGAATCTCCTCGTCGGATCGGTACTTTATGGCAACAGGAAGTTGGAGAAGGTAAAGATCAAGATAAGTGAGTCCCAAGTTTCGCAATGAGAGTGAGCAGAAGTGTTTCACTTTGTCGGGACGCATCCCTGTCGGGGGAAGCTGCGATGAGGTAAAAAAATATGTAGCATGTTTTGTGTTTTTTTAATACTTTGCAGTTATCTTATAAATTATTTATGCATTTAAAAGGGAGATTTAAGTGAGGAATAAAATATTTTCGTCAGCTTGACGTTGAGGTGGATAGTTGACAGTTCTCAGAAAACGAGATATAAATCATGAATTTTAAAGTTGACAAAGTATGATTTTTTGTTAATGTACCTTCGACGTGATAAATAAATCCGATCTTGTCACTTTCTGCTCGTGAATCCACTCGTTTAGCACTGCGCCAATTGTCTCCTCATTTACATGGAAAAAGGCAGTATCAAAGTGACGGTAGCCTACTTCCAGGGCGGTGTTTAATGCTGTGCTTAGCTCTTCGTCGAACATGCCCCAGGTGCCGAGACCAATTATCGGCATTCTATCCCCGTTTGTAAGCTCAACCAAAGGTTTTACTGAGGAACTCATTTTGAACTTTCTATTTTGAAAATTTTAAATTTTCAACTAAAAACTGGACCACCTGTTCTTGGCATCGTTTGCACAGAACTGGGCACAAAATTGTGGAGAACATGAGAATTTCCTTTTATTTTCTAGGTACGGCACATGCTTTTAATGTCACAGTCAAGCATCCTTGAAATAGATTTACATTACATGGTCTATAACAAACATTAGTTTTGCATGGGGTGTGGAAGTGCAAATGATGAATTAAATGTGTTCCTGTCTAATACTTTCCGTAATTTCGGAGAGACAACACTATCCATATTCATGGAATCGACAATTTCTCACAACGACAAGTCGACAACCATGTGTTGTTTCAGAGTGAGCGATGAGAACATCGTAGGAGTGTTACAAGTTCTCGCTATGGTCAATGACTACTATATCAGAAGGCAACCCAAACCAAAATAAACTTTATAGTTTTACGGAAGGCAGAAGTGGGTATGATGTTGTGGGCATGTGATATAGTAAAATATTCATGGGAGGAGCGGTGTAAATCGATAAGACAAACGTAATATTGGGAGAAAATGGCGATGAGCTTACTGTGTACCTAATCATTCACCTAAGACAATATGTACAGCTTCACAAGGTAGTCCTAGAAAATTGTTCATTTGTCATGAAAATACATGCTGAACGCTGACAAAACTCTTTGTTGTATTGGGTTGTCAATTAGCAACTCTCCAGATCAGACGAGACAAAGAAAGACAATATGAAATGTGCCAAAGTAGAGGATGAGAGATTGAGGATCAATAATGCACGCAATATGAAATCTGAATTCAGAGTAGGCAAACTGATGGCTAATTGTCATCTGACAATGATTGACATTGTAAAGAAGCTAATCATTCAATGACAAAAGTCTATTTATGCTAAAGTATGAAGAGGGGGTAAAATTAAATAATTATAGGGTGCCGGGTATACTGAAAGTATTTTATATCAAGAGTTTCTATCAGATGGCAACATTGCTTTTATTTTTGGCTTCAATTTGATCATATTTCTTTATCATTTAATAATATATATAAATGCATATGGTTCACTTGTTCGCGATTTCACTTTGCTCCTTAGTGGACCAAAGCTGCTTCTCCAACGTTTCAGCAGTAAACGTGTACATATTTATTTTTCTTACGTATATTTACCCAAGTCTCCATATTTTTTGTCATATTTCATTCGTTGTTGAATTGGGAAGAGGATGAAAATTATAAATTGCAAAATAGAAAATTAAGTGTTACACGAGTTTTTTCTCTAATCCAAGTCTTTAAGTTTTGTACAATCATTATTATTATTTTATGTTCCTAGAAAAACTTTCACGCTGAGAATATTACTTTCGCTGTACAATTCTCGGTGAAAATTTTGACTATTTTTGGGGCATTTTGAAACGGGCTAAATTAATTTGTTTTACATTTTATTCCCAACTTATTTTTTGTAGAGTAAAATTCTCGCTAACGGTAGGCGCCTCGACATATACTTCTACCAATCCAACTTTTACACATGAGACTCGCATCCTTCATGAGTAAATTGACTATTATAATTACACATTACTAAAAACCGGAATGAACTTACATGGTTTCGTAGTTTATAAAACTCCATTTTGAGATTTCTAGTTTCGCTGAAAGCTTATATATGGAATGTTTGACACATCTACGTTTCACATTTTTTTGCTATTGACTAGAGGACTAAAAATCACCAACCAATACGAAGAAATTAATACAATAATGTTGTTTATGACAAGAATGTGTACGGTTTTCATGTAAAAATTGCACAGCAAATTTTTTTTTACATAAATTTGAGAGCAATTAAGTTTCAATCTTTCAGATAATTTCATATACATATACACTTATACAAGGAGTTTTTTTTAGCAACTTCAAGCATAATTTGTAATTAAAACAACGCGTGAAGGCAAACAGGTACGCGAACGACTGCGTCAACTTTCTTTTCAGTTTGTATGCTCAATTTGAAGAAGATTTTTGTAAATCATGACCAGCGATGAGTATCAACATATAATATTTATCTTCCGTAATTATATTCAGCCGTTAGCTAATAAGGATCAAAAGATCGTGTAAAATATAAGGCTCATACAGGTTTACAAACATAACGGATAAATATACATTGAGATGCATTTACACGTTACAATTTTAGAGTACGTTATATTGTATTCATTTTGAAAAGGATTTTAGCCTACGAGTAATATCGAATTTTTTCCCTGTTCTCATAAAGCTTGTTTCGGTTGACTCATTCAATTCAAATATTTTTGTTAAAAGTTTCTTAAAAAACCGTACGAAAGTGTTTTAGCACTTTTGATATGGTTGTGTGAGTGTGTGCGACAATTTGCTGTCGAAACGTTTTCGGTTGCTTGACAAGTCTGACGACGACCAATCTGTGCGCCTGTAAAATTGGTGTACTTTTGTAATTTACTTTGTGATTTGCGGTAGCATTTATTACGTATATGGCTGTCTGTAAATGGAACTACGGCTTTAAAAAATCTTCAGCGATACAGCCGTAAGCTACATATTCGTAGAGATTTTCATCATTTTTTATAGCGTATTTGCATTCGATTCGCGATGAAGAAAGGAAATATTCAGTCAGCAAAACCAAGAAAGTTGATACGAACATTATAATATTGCCACAAAAACTACAATACGATATTGACTATTGACAAGGCATCTTACGTGTTCTATATGTGTTTATTACTTCGTACAACAAAGAAACCTACTTTTCGTCTAACTTTCACCACGATGACGAGGATCTATTCTATTCTATTTCTCACTAACTGACTGAGACTGAGTTCTACAATTCGTCGTTAGCAGCATATATATATTTCCTACAATTCGAGAAATAACAACGTAGTCGTTGACTAATCGTAAGTATATCCGCGCTTTATTACAAGCTATTTCATGAAATATGATTTTAGTAGCAATGAAATACATTTGATCTCAGTCATAAGGTTTTCATTATATGCAGCGACTGTAACTAATTTAAACAATTTTTTAGACTATTGGAAGCATTTTGTGGTATTATCTTCTCCATCCCGAACACTACCATCAGATCTATTCGTCTACATATAAACTCACGAGTTTTATAATGATCTAAATATGTTTTTTTCTACGAGATGTCCTAGTTATCTCCATTTATATTCTGCTTTCTCATTCTCGACTACCCACAGGAATTAACGTATTAATAACCCTGAGAATTTATGAACAATTTGAATGAGTTTAAATGTGTGACATGTATACAATATATGTATCCCGCTCATCATATCGTTCGAGACGCGGGGATAGTAGTTTAATTAAAAGTTGCGAAGAAATTCGAATTTTCCATAGTCCGACAAATTTTTTCGAAGTTTCGGTGACGAGTATTCGACCCTTGAGGGATTGCCTGCGGAGTGCACATTTCTGTATGGTTGCATTGGCATTGTTCGATCAATCACAGGCATTGGCATATCCATGGGATCCCTGCAGACCATTGCGATGGGCGAGAAGCGAACTCTTGCTACAGGGTTCGAGTGTTGTGAGCTCATACTAGCTAAAGAAGAGTCCTTGGCGGAGACATAACTACTATCTTCGCTTAAACTACTGTCGGGAGGAGTTTCTACTGTGGTGCCAACACCGGAGTCACCCCCTCCCCAGTTGTAGGAGTGACCTGGAGTGCGTGCTGTCGAAGCAGGTGAAGCTGACGAGTTGTATGAGTAATTGTACTTGCGAAGGCTTGAGCGAAGGGGTCGAGGCAGTTCCAGAGTTGCGGGCCTTTCCGTGACTAACATTGTGTTCCCTGATTGTTGCCGTGATGCACTAGCCGGAGCTAATTTTGGAGTGAGTTGTGCCCGGTAGTCGTATCCATATTCGAAGGAAGACCTGCGCAAAATATTTATAAATAATATTCAATGAAATTAAGACTGATCCAGATTTTTCACTCGTATTATGGATTTTTTTTTGGAATTTGGAGTGGAGCACAAACCTGAGAGGAGTTGTAGGATATTGCATTCCAGAGTCACCTTCAAAGCTTTGATTCATTCCATACGAGCCTGACGACGCATTACTCAAGTTGGAAGGGGTTCTCTGATGCGCATATATCGTTGGAATGGAATGCTTCAAAGGTGTTCTCGGATTTGTGCTCGCCGAGCTACTCAAAGGGCTGTTAGGGTTCGTGTCCTGAAATGCCCCGTGGTAGCCTGACTCTCCACTCCCACTCCCTAGTCGAATGTTGCCCATGTGGTCGGAGAGCAACTCCTCCTTCCCATCGAATACATCTTCACTAGGGCTGAACTCCTCGAACACATTGTTTCCATATACGAGAGGATTGTGGTATACATGGTGCTGTTGCTGCTGTTGTTCTGAAGAACTGAAACGAGTAGGCTTCTGGTTGATTGGACCTAATCCATGTGTCACAAGAGAGGTGAAGTAAGTGTTCTCCGAGTCGACGACACGGTCACTAGGCGGATTGGAAATTGCTCGGCGGTACGGACTAGAGTAAGGATTTGTGGAAAGAGAAGAAGGTTGTGCGAAATAGGTAACTGGTGGATGGGGATGTTGTTGCATTTCCTCAGTGGAGTAATGATAGCCACCAGTCTCTTGTCGAAACGAGTTCACTGAAACGATCTCCCCAGACTCATTTACAAAGTAAATCTGAAAAAGCCAAGTCCACAATCTTATTCATATATACTCATATCATCAGCGAATGGGTCACGAAATTTTAGTTTCATATCGTCATCATTTTTTTAAAGCAGGAGTAATTGTTAGGGCTAAAAAGAATATTTGATGAATGAGAGCAAAAGAACTGCGAGGTAATATGAATGCTTTGTTAAAAAAATAAATAATATATGCAATAAAATTGTGTGTAACTGCAGGAATAAGAGTAAAAATAAAAGTAAAATTTATTCGTTGCTACAAATCAAGTAAAAACTAAAACTAATCAAACAAACAAAATATAACTCGAATAATGTTTCTTACAACGTGTAAACTCAAAGTACGTAGTAGTCATATTTGCTCGTAATTTTTTTGGTAGTTTTTAGGTACTTTTGTTCAGCATGTAAAACTAAACTTTCAGACTAGGACGCTCATATCGAAGTAATGGTTATCTAACGATCGTAAGTAACTAACGATTATCTAAGTTTTCGGACAAAAACGTTGTTTCTCATAAAAATGAAAAAGTTGGTTCATTTTCACAAACATGTTTCTCTTCTGGACGAATACTTTAAATTGAGTGAGTGAACGATGATATTACAATAAATACAAAATGTACAAGCTCTGCAAAAAACTTCCTTCCAAAAAAGTAAAATTAATTAAACGATTTTTTCGTTTACGAAAATGTAAACTACCTATCTGCGAGTTACTCGAAATGTCTTGATACAAGGCACATAGTATCTCTTCAAGGAGATATAATGAGTTGTCTATATGTACACGATAGTGCGACCGACTCAATGAGCAAATTATTAATATTTTTTTACACTTTTACTCATCCAACCTGAAATACGCTATACTTTTCACAACTTTAGTGTTTGCATTATTATTCGCCCGCCTTCTCTTGTGATGTCCGTTTTCGAGAGTTGGCAGTATTCGTTGTTGTCCTTTCGCCAAGACATGGTGAGTCTTGGACTTATCGTTACTGGAAGACTGAACTTGGGCTTTCTGTGTGAAAATGGAGAATGGAAAAAATAAATAATAGAAAAAGTAGAAAATAGAAGTAACCCATCACCAAAATAAATGTTAACTTAAAAATGTATAAAAAATACTGGAGAATAAAAACGGAGTTGAAAAAAAGATCTACCGCAACACAAAATAGCATGTGTGTGGAAATGGAAATATCGCAGAGGAAAATTGTTTTTGCTTTGATTGAGCGTTTTCAGAGATATGAGAATATATGCTACTATTGCCGTGCAGCAATAACTGCAATAACTAAGGGCTTACCTCAGAGTCGTTACTACTGGCAGGGGAGTATTTTCTATGCGTAGGCGTAGTCAGTGCGGAACGACTCGGAGTGCTGCTAGCACTTTTATTACGACGCTCATTGTGATGGTAAGCATCCCCATTTGTTGCGATGGAAGAAGGGATCCTTTTGTTCGGAGGAGTGTTTGGATATCTGCTGTTTTGGTTGAGAGTAGGACTGGTGACTTCTAATTTCCCTGGAGTCCACAGGGAAGGCCGGTACTGGTGATGAGTATGCCCATGATATGTACTGTGCGAGTTGTCAAGTTTCTCAGCTCCCATGAGTGCAGCGGGGGCCGAACTCAGGGTTAGTGTATCGGTAAGTTCGGATTCGGAATCTCCAAACCCATTGTTTTGAAATCCCTTCAAGAACACAATTTGATGTGGCCCAGTGTCGGTCTCCTCCGTACTTCTATAACAAAAAATACATCTCTCCAAATGAGCTTCTTTTGTCAAGGATGTTACCAATATGTTTTACCTAGAGAGACTAATAATTGTAAGTCAAGGCATACTTTTTAGGTTGAGCTTGTGACGACCGTTTTCTTATATCTAGTCCAGTTGCTATTTGTGCCAGCATAGCAGCTGCATTGTACAAAACCTGCTGAACTTGACTTAACTTCTTGGGTCGTCGTGGTTCAGGAGCTTTGCTACATTCATTAGGAATAGAAATCAAAGGCACGCTACCAGCAACTCGGTCATTATCGAATGACTCTGAAAATTCAACAAATGTAACAATTTTTGTAAGCATTGCTGCTAAAAGTGTGCATTAATTTCTCCACAGATGAACCAAGCTATACCTGAATGTGGAGGTCCAACACTGCAAATGGAGAGACTCTTTTGCGTTTTCTCTAAGTTGGGAGCACTTTTGCTCCATCGCTTCGGAGAGTCCGTAACCTTGCTTATGATTTTGCCTCTTTCCTTTTGATGTACTGAGCTAGGCCCCCAAGTTTTTCCCTTCGTTCCATCCAGCGGCACTAAAAATCACAAGTGAGGAGCAACACATTCAGTAATTTTATTTGCATTTTGAACGTAAATGTCAAAATAGATACAATAAAAGGAAGAAATATTGCATCTTAGAATTCAAGGGGCATCTTGTAAGGATATAGTCAAATATGGAAACATGGCTTAACGTACAGACAAATGTGCGTGGAAGAGGGGATCCAGGGGGAGTTTCGGGACTGGAAAAGCTCCTCAAGTTCTTAGAACGATCCGCGGGTTGAACAGTAAGCGTATGTCGGAAATCTGCAACACACATAAATCATATTTTCATATTTTATCCCAATCCAAAATAGATAAAGTAGAAAAGATAATATTTGCTTTGAGAGGAAAAAAGCTAATTTTTTTATGTACCGGATGGATTGCTGATGATTTGGGAAGCTTCCTTTCTTCCCAAAGCTTTGTGCTTGAACTTCCCCTTTCTTTTCGTTGGTGTTGGCTTTGAGAGTGGTTGTGCGGTTTGTTGCAAAATAGCTGCAACTAGCTCCCTATGCATCACATCCATTTCACGTTGAGCTATCGCCTGCTCCCGAAGTTTCAGGTGCTCCTCTTTCATCTGTTGTTGCTGCTGTTGAATTTGCTGGATCATGAGCTTCTTATCCACTTTCTCTTCCAAACTCAAAAGTGTCTGTTTGGTCATAAAAGTGATGATTAAATTCTCAAAAATTTTCATCGCATGTATTCGTTAAAATGGAGAAAGTACCGTACCTGCTCTTTGAGTTGGATATCATGAAGCATATCGTCTATCTCAAGCTTCCATGTTTGTTGGATTGTGTCAAATTTCTCATGGCAAATAAGCGGTGATTGTTCGATCTTTTCTAGTTTCACTAAAATATCTTCGAAAGAAGGTCTCTGATGTGGATCGACAATCCAGCAAGCTGTGAGAAGGAGAAGAAGTGGATTACTTTTATTGCTCCAAGAAGGGGTGTACTAAAAATGCGTATTATGTACACTTCAGATTACCATTCATCAAAGCACACCAGGGCTCAGGGCAGGTTTTGGGGATTGGCAGTGAAAGCGTTTGGTTGCCAATTCCGTACAATACTCGATATGGATCAAATCCTTTGTAAGGCGTTTCGCCCATCAGAAGCTCCCAAAGTACAATCCCGTAACTGTCAAAGTATCAGAATAAAAGGCCTGCATAAATTTATGCTTACATATTTCGCTTTATGATGTGCCTTGCTTCTTAATCTGTATTCTGGTATATAAAATAACCAAAACCAATGTATGAGCTTCTGCGGAATGTAATTTTCGCCTTTTCCTTTTTTGCTCACTTTTAAGCGATTGACCTTGCTCCCCTCTTAGCAATAAATTTCATTGACAAATGAAAGGGAATTTTCCCCAAAAAAATCCGAGACAGGATGAGAAACAGGAATGTTAAAGTGCATCCCCACCTCTTTTAAATGAATTAATACACTTGGTAATGTTTTAAAATGCTTCTAAGAAGGTACATGGACATCCTGTAGGGAACTTATGAAATACCATATGGAAAACTCTGTTACTGCAGACAAAATCACCTTGAAACAGGATAGCCTTTATCTTCCATAATAAACTCTAACAAGGCTCTCGATGGATCAGCATTTTTTTAGTTATATTTTTTCAGCAACTATACTATCACAAAGAATGATTTCTTTTTTTTTGTCAGTAGTAGTCCCAAGGACTACAAGGAACTCCGGTGGAATTTCTGCGGCTCCAGGCTTGCCAAAAAAATCTAGCCCCAAGAATTTTCTCACAAGATTCTTTCAAATGTTATTGTAAAAAACGCTTGTGCAGCTTTCTACATTTGTACCTTTTCCATATCGCAATCTCAACGGAGATGGCCTTTGCAAAAAAATATAAAAGATGCGAACAAGGATTTAATATAAATATGAGCCTTTATATCCCCTTGTTGGAGGGATGTGTGTCTACCGAGAGGGAACCCGTGGAAAAGAGCACGAACAAGGAACAACTTAATTTTTCATGACTCTTTGTAGCTTGCACAATATGTTATTTATTGTTTAACATAATAATCTCCCTTGTGAATATCTCTCATGGTTTTTTGGACCTTAAGGCAATCTATTTTTGCTCAACAAGCAAACATTGTACACACATCTGCAGAAAAGCTAGCATTTTAATATTTTTTGCTCTGAAAAAAGAAAACGGCCCACACACTGACAATGCAGAGAGATGAAAGGGAAATGTGAGGTACTTTTTCTCTCTCTCTCTCTCTCTCATTCTTGTCATGGAATTTGAGTATCATCTGAATCTCATTGTTGAGCAGGAAAACCGGCATCACACATCCCGCAGCACCACGTTGTCGAGCCATTCTCTGGCACCTTCATTCAATGCAGATCTCTATAAAAACGTGACTGACATTTTTTTACAAGTAGATAAAAATCGCCACAAAAATGAAAGATGAGCGTTAATTTATTGCTTTGTGTGTGCAAGGGGTCTTTTATGGATCTTCTAGAATATAACATGTTTATACACGCATATCGTGTAAAAGTATTTTAGGTACTTTGTGAAAATCACCCTGCTCACTTTGCTGTCAGAAGATGAAGACGAGAGAGCTTCGATTAGCGACTTAAAGGAGCCTGAATTGAATGAAAAATCTTTGCACGAGAGGTACTCCTTATTGCAGTTTCGAGATTGCAAGTTTTTTTTGTGGCAAAAATACAACACTTTGTCTTATTATTGGGCAATCATGCGAACTGTGTAGAACCCAATCCATTTCAAATAAAAAGTCTCGCCGGACGACTGGCGAAAGAGAAAAAAATAGACAATGTATTTCGCATCTTGAAAGAGCAACTAACGAGCGTCGAGCAGTGGCCGAGAGTCAATAACGTGTATCACTATCGCCCACGCAGAACCTACTCAAGACGCCAGTAATGAGGACCAAGCCTGTTTTTCATATCGGCTTTCTGCCACAGATCCACACAGTGTCTTGTTAAGTTGTCGTCTGTGTCTGTCTAAATGAATTGGTAGGTAGCTTCTCACACTAGATCATTGTGTGAGATGTTGTTTGGAGTTTTACAGGTACTTCGTTGCAGATGAGAGTTAATTGTACTTCAGAGGTAAAGAGATTTACATAATCCATTGTAAAGGCGCTTAAAAATACTTATTAATCTTTCGAGTTTGCTTTAAGCAAAAAACTCAAAGAAATCTGCGCTACGCACCGACAAAAATCACAAAAATTGATTGAGGTTGCCAACAACTTAACCCTCGTGGCAGCGGAAAAGAGTAATTTTCATTCCAACTCATGAGAGAAGCTAATTCGGCTTGTCAAGTAAAAGGGAGATGTAATGAAAATTATGAATCTAGATCTGCAATTATTGTCCTAAAATTGCCATAATTTCAGTGTACACCACAACGGCAATCGGCAATAACTCTTTCTTCCATACCTCCATACTTACACGGTTAAAAAATGAAATACATATTCCTAGAATATATCATATCAAATAAAGCCGCTTTCTACTGAAGACCACACAAATCTTGAAATTCTTCTTGCATATATTTCATTTTCTCATCCTTGAAAATATTGTACGCGAATGCATATTGAGAAACAATTGACAATGTGTGTGGGAACCATGTTGTCTGTTATTTCTTTCTGGAAGTAATGTGAAGAATGTGCAACAAACTTAAAACTTTTTTCTCACTCTCATTTCGCATTTTGCATACTCTGAAATTTTCAACTGGAATATTGCATATTATTGTCTCTTCTTTTTATTGTCACATGACATTCACTGCATCACATGATGCATGTTAATTTAACTTTAGATTAACAAAGGAAATAAATGAAGTCACAGGATGAGAATTGAGTAAATGTCACGAGTTAAAAAAAATAATTGCAAACGAGATAAGAAATATTTATTTATATGTACATACTTAAAATATATAGAAATTCTTAGTATGAGATTAGTTCCCGTCCTGAATCACGTTCCATGATAATCTGATTTCCTTTATGGAAATGAAACCATAACAGATGAATAAAGTACATGATAAACGTATGCGCAAAAAGTTTAATGAATTTCCGAAAAAAAGGTTTTTGTCATCATTTTGTCAACAAAGTCTGAAATGAAGACAAAAATGAGCTCAGCACAAAAAGAATGAAAAACACATTTATGTTTTTAAACAAGTCTCCTGCAAAATAGAGACGAGACAAACATTCTCACTGATAAAAAGGAGATTAGAGGAAAAGCGACAAGCCCAAAAAACGCAATGTTTTAGGTACTTTTTTTTCTCTCGCATCATTCCATTCTCTCAATCCCAACAAGGAATTTTTTACAGTAGTTTAATCGCGAAGAAGGGAAGTGAACCATTAAAGGCAGATGTTTTACTCTTTTTCCAAAGCAAAGTGCACATTTCTCCTTTACGTGCTCGCGCTATCGAAATAATAAATACTATTATTATTATTGCCATGAAATATGAACGCCAACGTGAAAAAAGAAGTGTGCGGCACTTGTGCCTCTAGCCCAACATGTATATTTTTTCAACCTGTATTTTAAGTAGCATTCATGTTGGGATTGGGAGAGGAGCATGTGGTGTATTTGCATAAGAATCCGTGCATGCAACTGTGCAACGAAAATGTTCAAACTAAAACAGTGTTTAGTCTTCTTCACTGTGCCAATCTTTATCTTTTTTCACCATAGTCTATGCTCCCCACACATATACATGTAATCCTTTCGCAAATTGCAACTTTTTCCAAGAATCAGCGAAGACGATATGGCATTACAAAGTACTTGGCGTATGTGTAAAGCTATGCATAATGTAACTTTCTGGTTTTCGCGATTAACTTGAAACGAAACAAGACCATGTTTTTCAGCGTAAATGAGGCGCATTCGCAGTTTGGGGAATGTCTGAAATGTGGAAGTGTGGAGGCGCAAAACAAAGAATTCATTTCAAAATATGAAGAAATGGAGATAAGAGCAACATCTTGGCAATAGAGGAGATGTAATAACATGCTACAAAAAAGAATGTAAAACTGGACTTGAGTAAGAAAAAGTTAGGCATTAGATTTGTAACAAAGTTGAAAAAAGCACACATGTCCAATTCTCATAAGATTACAATCACGATCTGAAAACGCCAGTTGGATGGATGCCTTAGCGCTACATTAAAATTCTTTTCTCGATGTGAAGCTAACAATCTACCGGAAGCAGATGGCCTTTGGGTAATTCCAAGCCAATTAAAAAAGTATGTGGTGAGGAGCTCGCAGCTCGCCTTCTCTCGTAAAAATTTAACACTTGACCTGGAAGACAAAAGAGTTGTTGCACTGTAAACATTGATTTCGTGCTAGATTAAAACAATTTTTTGCACGTTCGTCTAGCTAATTTTTAAACTTTTCTTGAGTATATTTAATTGCAGCTGTGTGGTGGTACCTTGTGCTGTGTTTCCAGCAAGGTCGCAAGTAAGTATACCATTCCATTTTCGTGTGCTAGAAAGTTTTGCGAAAACGATTCTAGTAGTATCTAGGTAGACAAGCATGCGATATACATTCAAAACAACATTCTGGTACCGTACGAGTCATGACCTTGGCAAATTATTAAAAGAAACTAACTAAAATCCACGAGCAGCGAACAAATGTTCGGCATATTGACGACTGCCCAGTTGCATATTATTAATGTTTCGCGAATTGTTATTAAATGTGACCCTTCACTAACAATGTTTATGAACGTGCATTTGTAGGTAGAGAGAGATGGGTGCACGAGGTGAAGTCCACTCACATTCCTTACGTAACATTTCAGAAGACAAAGTTGTACTTTGATGATGACGCATTGCGATAGGTTAACAACGCGTAAATTGGATGGAATATACACGTTCATTTAGCTCAGGCTGACCTTGCTCTTATGACATGATTTTTGTGATTGAACGCATCGTAGGCTCATCTAGACTTCACTTGTGTGTGAATAAGATGCACAAAGCTCAATATAAAATGTGACGTAGTTCACTTGTGTGCAATGTGCTATGTGCATGTCCACTGCCAATGAGACTAAACGCACTGATGTGAAGGATCCATTTAAGGATGCAGACAGAGGATGAATACACTGCTGACCATACTGTGTTCGTAGGTAATTCTACATTTACAACGCATGAAAAATTAGAAGTGCAAAGTGCAATAACCCTTGCGTTATAGCCATAGGTAATCACCAAAGGTATGCATCCGCAATTAAGTCTATAAATAATAATGTCTACCAGATTTAGAAAGATGGAAATAATCCAAAACAAATATTTAACTTATTATACAAATAAATACGTCATCGGCAGCGACAAACTAGTTAGGCATATCCTCTCAAAATGCACCAGGATTCGCAGATGTGCACCACTTCTCCTTAAGTGGCTACTGTAAATAAGATTCCTTTCGAATCGATGATTTAGAAAAACCTGAATTTTTTTGTAATGCTTCAGTTCAAACAAATCGAAACATTTTATAAAACATGCTTAGAAAGAAACATATTTTTTTAGGAAGTTGCATAGTATTGTGGTGAGAAGTTCCGTCTCTGCACACAACGAAAAAAAGAACCTGACCCAAGATCCTGTTCTATTTCTCAAACTAGCTTCACACATTTACTTTCACTTTTTATTCAGAAAATTCCCAACGCATAGAATTACCATATTTTTAGCACAATGTTTAATCAATGCAAATGATCACTGAGACGAAAAGGGCAGGACAGGACAAGTGTGATATTAGACAGTGAAAAAAGTTAAATTACTTTTTGATAGCTTTTGTGTTGTCGAACAACACAGCTCAATCTCATAAGAACGTAGCAAAAAATGGTAAATATAATCAATACAGAACCACTTAGAAGCAACCTCGAAACCCAAATCTTCCTTCGTCTCTGGTAAGTGCTCACATAGTAGCAATAGTATAATGCATTTTCTCGAGCTTAGTTGAAAATTGGTTTGTGTTATTGTATAACTGGAAATTTTCAAGAGAGGCTATTGCTCCATCACGGATCTAGTCATTTTTGCTTGGCTTGCAGCTGCCACGACCACTTTTACAACGTAAATTCCTAACTAGCAGCGAAGCATGAGCTATGCTACACACCATTTTTTCAAGACGACAACAATGCTAATTATTTTGCACGCAACTTCACGTGGTACACATGGCACAGGTGAATATTGTAGTAGCATAGTTCAACTTTTGTCTCGCGACTCGCGAGCGTGTCTGCACAAAATCGTACAAAACATGGACAAAGGCAAAAATGCATTGTAATAGAATTTTGAAGTGAAGTAATTACACAAGCATAATCATAAAGCCCCTTCTCCTTGTTACAATGTCCTTTATTTAGTTCAATTTGCACATGCAAGTCTATTTACACCTGCTCATAAGGTTTTATCTAAAACAAGCAATTTTAATGACTACAAACTTTAAAACTCTAGTCCGGTTCAGGATAATTATTATACTGGCGGGTGATGAGTGACAATAATTACACATGGATGCTCGGAATCCATTTCACATTTGAGTTAGTTGTAGCAGTGATAATGGGATGGCGTCATGTAAAATGGAATTGTAATTGGACATTACATCTTTACCGTAAATTGAGCTCTAATGGAAGTTACACGCGTACGGCGTACTCGAGTACGTACGCTTAATTTCTCCGGTGTGCATACTTATTGTCCTTACTCAAAAGTCAAAAGTATCTTCTACCAATTTCCACTAACTTCACTATACATGCATGACAGATACCATATTATGCATCAGTGTAATCATATAATCATAGCGTAGTCGTTGTCGTCAATAACCCAAAGCTCATAACGAACCTTCTGACAGTTTCTTGTGTCACATGTCATTCATCTATAATCTCTTGAAGAAAATAGCTACGACCTATACGTCATTCTTCGAGTGCGTGCGTACTGGGACAAATATGCGCAAGCAAAAGTTGTCAACAAGTCGCAATTTATATTATGGATATGGCATACTTTATATTCGTCACATATGTGTACCTTTTGTTTCAATAGTTCAATACACTGCGGAGAGGGATCTGCTTATTTTCATATAAAATTTTATAGCTTTGCGAATAATCAAAAACAAAACGAAATCCGCTTTGTTTAACAAGACTTACGAGTTACGAGTGGCGATGAGTAAACAATATGCTCCTGGTTTTCTGAATGACGAAGTGAATATTTATGCAAATGAATGGCAATTCAACTTCTCCCAACGGATCGCAGCCGGAACTTATATAAAGAAAAGAGTTGAACCTCTGCTAGCAGTAATCGTATCAAATCCAATTAACGGAAAATTTGCTTCCAGGAAAAGCAAGAACAAAAAAGTTGCCGACTATGAATGCCAACTTGGATGAGAGGAAGAATAATTCAGTAGCTTCGGGACTAGAGACCTGGAGAAGAATATTTAAAGCCACATGTTACACGAGGCGAGAGAGCGCGTAGCCTAATAACGCCTCCTCTACGCACCTCCAATATTATAGAGCCGGGAGAAGACAGCTCTCTCCAGTCTAGCTTAAATTAGTAATATGTACACAAATCGTAAAACATTTCCCCGTGCTGGAGCTGCTGGAACACTTTCAGTCAGTCTCGCAGCTTTTGGCAATGAAGCAAGAGAGGATAATAGAATGCAAACATAGCTCATTATGCCGTCGTGAATACAAGATGTGTATTAAAGTGATATATGAAGGTGATGGCTTGTGTGCAAGAGTTTGTAGAGGAGAGAGTTTGATGATGCAGTCTGGCTGTGTGATACCAACAGCATGATCGAAATAAGCACACAGACAGAGAGAGGACCATTTTAAAGACTCGAGTCACGTCACAAATCTCTAATTAAGTGTAAGAGACTCAGCTCTGTCGGAATTCTCTCTACGCTTCATTAACTTCCACGGACTGACTTATCTTCATCAGATAAATTCACAGGAGCCTTAATTAACAAAGCCAGATGCAACTCCTGAAATGAATATGTTCCATGAAAACATGTATATCCCGGCTACGCTTCTCTTTCTTTACAGCTATTCCACTTCCATTGTAACTCGCCTAACTTCATTTCAAGTAGACCACAACAAGAGTGGGCATGCATGCATTACAATAGACTTCATTTCTTGTAAAGAAAATAGCCAAAGATAACAACAGAAGAGCCCACGCAGTTTATAGATTCCCCCAGACCCAAAATAAGGAAAAACTTGGAGATTTTCTCAAACTTTTAAAGGGGGCAAGGGGCAACCGTGAGTTTTTAGTTCAGAAAATATATATCTTTTATCTTCCTTCCTTTCACTATTCATATTTCTTCAATTCCACTAGATATATAAAGTCCACCACACAATGTGGATTTCAAGCAATATTTTATCGCACGAAGAGGATGAGGAGCATGGTGCAAGCGATAAATCACAATGGGTAAAACCAAAGATCGTAAAGTAAGTAAAAGTGAAGAACTATTATTGCACAATGAACTTACCTCCACACATCGGACGCTTTAGAGAATTGATAGCATTTGATAGCTTCCGGGGCCATCCATGCGTAGGTTCCTGCCGCTGACATTCTTGTGGTGTTGTAGAATTCCCGGGCCAACCCGAAATCCGTAATTTTCAGGGTTTTACCCGACAGGTCATCGCAAGGTTCAATAGCTTCCAGGATCAGTACTGTAACCACATAAAAGACATTTCACTTTTATAGCACGACGTATATTACTACAAAGAATGTACAATTCAAGAGGGGAAATGACATTGGCATTGTTGAACCTGGAGAAAAGGAGTAGACATTTTTATTCGGAAATTTCAGGAGTGCTCTCGAGTTGACATCTTTAACGCACCATTTTTGACTACGACTTGTAGTTAAACAAGGGAGAGAGAGGACGACACAATGTTTATTGCGAACATTAAGATGCGTTCAAAAGCGAAAAAATATTCACAAAACTATGGTCCTTGTTATCTTAAGCATAATTTTTATGGAGGGTGTAATAGTGTGTACAGACAGTACAGACGCCACAGGGTTTTCTTGTATATATTTTGTCTGCTCTCTCCACCACAGCAAACAACATCATCATCATCACGGCATGTGGCGAAGTGCGTCTAGTAGTAAACATTCCATTTCTCCTTATCACATTGTCTATATGCCCATGCCCTTTTGGACTTTGGTCTTAATGTACGATGTTGGTTTTTTCTCCAGAAAAATTGTTCAAGTTTTCATAAAAACCTCAGAAGAAGGAGCGAAGAGAGAAGAAAAAGTTTTTTCTAGAAACGCAATTTCCTTCTTCCTACTTCACATTTTTAGCTTAGTTGGTCGACCGTGATGAAATTTTATGAGATATACGACTACTTATAATATCCCTTGATGAAAATTCTCCCCTCTTCTCTCTTTCGTTTTAGTTTTCACCCAAACTTATACTCCCACACTCCTTTTCCCTCGTTTTTATCACCTCGTGCAACAAGCACAAAATAGGAGATTTTTCTCTCTCTTTCGCTTTCTTTCTCTCCATAAACCTTTCCTTTCATTCATCCTTGCACATAATAATCCCAAGTTATTACATATATGATGAAAAGAGTGTAAGTGGAGAGAAGAGAAATGATCGTGTGTGTGTATGTGTGATGTTAGGAAACCCTGAAAAATACTAGTTTTCAGCTAGAATGAAGTTACATAAAAAAGCCTGGAATTGCATTGGTGCGTTCACATAATACAGCTTGGCAGTATAATGTGCTCCCTGTGATACGGACAAACATTTACCCATCCAATCCAAATCTAACGAGCAGGACATGTCACAATGAGAAAACCGGATTATTTTCCCTTTCCTACTCAGTTGACTCGACAAATTTTCTCTTTTTTACGATCAAAAGAAAAGTAAGTAAATGGTGGAATAAAGGTTGGGAATTGCAAACGTGGGAAAAGTATGTACTTCTTGTCCCCTTTCTAAGCTTTCTCCCAATCTTGTTCTTCTTCCTGTAGTGGTGGTGGTGGGCAACAGAACACTGTACATGTCATGTATTTTACTAAACCAACGAGCGACGCACATTACATATGGACTAAGAAAGGAAGTAACATTCAAGATTTATTTTCCTGTGACTGCGGAAGGATCTTCTACAAGCATCTTATAACGGAACTTGTATAAAAAAGCTACCTGAACAAGTTCAGTAATGTATATAACACAGTGCTGCTGCCCGGAAACATCTTTTGAGTGCAGAGTCGTCTAATAATGTACATATGTCCAGTCCCATTTCCTCCCTCGGTATTAGTCCAGCGAACACAAATTGGAATTGTCATTGAGCACAAGTAATGTGAAAGTGACAAGGAGACGTACGAGTACAAGGCGTTCTTTGCCCAAACTCCACCAACAAAAAATCTCATTGCACAAGAGGATTTTGTCTGTGCTCCCACTTCTCAAACCGCCAAATAGCTACATGTTTGCCGAGACATTTTGTGTCGCATTCGGGTTCACAGTATCTTTTGCATGCAAATTCGAAGGAGCAAAACGGGAAATGTCAAGGAGCACATTTTACTTCCTTTCTATTTGATTGTAAAGTAAAACTAAAACTAAAAAAAACTATGTGTAACGGTCCAATAAATTGTTTTGAAGAACGGCAAATTCCGTTTCGTGAATGCATATATGTATGTATACTCAGTATATATTTCAGAGGAGCTGTCATGCGGAAGACAGAAACAAAAAGAGACCAAACAGCTAAAAATGGAACAATGGAAAGTGTTCCGAGAAAAAGGTAAACCGTAAAAAGTGGAAGCTTTCTCTTCTCCTCTCCATGAAAAAGGAAATACGTACATGTACATTTGAAATGTTACGCTGCTTTCGCCTCCATTTAATATCCTGGATCACTTGAGAGTGTACTTGCCATATTGTATAGAAACCCGGAGGAGGAAATGCACAGGAAGGGAACAGAAGGGCAATTGCAAATGAAGGAATACATCCAACAAACTTATTACAGCGGCAACTTTCACCTCAGATTGAAATGGAAAGCGGAATTCACTCCTTCTTCTGAAGAAAGGAGTAGTGGAACATGCTGAAGCAAGTTTTAGATGTTCGGACGAGTATTTACGTATAGACCAGAGGAGCGGAAGTGCCGTCAAAGAGTATAGCAACGGTGTCATATAAGCGAGTTACTCTTGTAGCTACAGCCACATACAAAACACCTAAGAACACTTGTGCTCCTCTTTTCTCCGATCACTTTTCTCCCTTTCGAAATCAATCCTGGATGGGTGAGCTGAATGAGTGTCAAGGGGAATATTTTCTCGCTTCATAGGCATCAAAAGGCTTTTCCACTTTCCCCAACTTTTTTCCCCACTCCACCTTTTGGAATAAGGTTCCACACCCAAGCAATATTGAGTTTAATGGAGAGAAAAATACATACGAAGAGTTGCTTTCGCAAGTGTGGCTCGTTGCTTTCCTCCGTCTGGTGAGTATTATGAGCATAACTTTGAACGACACTCACTCAATCACTAAAAGTCTGTGTTACATTTGGTGCATAAGGAGGGCAAGCTTAACTCTTTGAAATTGTTCTGAGCTGCTCCACATAGCTGCGAAAACCAACCAAAGGAATGCCAGTTGGTAGTTGTATGTAACGTAACATGCCATAGTACAGAGAGATCGAGTTGGCATAAGTTGTAGCCCCATCAAATTCACATCACTATTCCGCGCCCGGTTTCGGGTACACAAAATTTCACGATGTGCTTACATTTCATTCACTCGCTCAGTTTCACTTCATTCTCAATGCAAAGCCTTCTTTGATCCCTCACTCACACTTTACCAAGAAGCTATGGCCTTATATATACACTGGCTGAGAAAAGTGCCATTAGTAGACAGTGTGTTGGCCTTCCCTGCAACAACATATGTACTTAAATGAACGCGTCGAAGAGAGAAAAAAGGGTAAAGGAAGGGGAGAGCGAGAAAAAAAGACTGCCGAAAAAGAGAAAAATTTTCAAACCCAGCAATAAACCCAGCAAAACTATTTTTTCTCTTCCTAAACTATATAAGACTAAAGTTAAAAGAGTGGAAGACAACTAAAAAATTCCTTCATACCGAGTAACAGTCTGACAACAAGTCTTGGCTGGGGTATAAAGATAAATTGCTTTCCAAAAATGACATGACCTTCCCCAGATCAAATAAAACAGCTATCGTAAATGTCTCTCTGTGTTCGTAGCTCCTTTGTAAGTTTGTATGTACGTTCGCACATTTTTTGAAGCGAGAGAATACAAAATATACATTAAAGTACATACTGTCAATAATTCATGTGCTTCGCCTACTCACTGTAATTCTGACGCTGGAAGCGGCTCTACAAAAAAAACAATGAAAGGGAGAGCGTGTGTGCTTGAAAGAAAGGTTCCTCAAACCACTAACAATAAAAGATGCATAAATGACGTGAGTAGGTAAGCACTACCTTTCCCTTCTTTTTTTCTTGTTGATCCAGATAAATTGACATACGATTGAAAGTCTTTCAAGGATGTTAGAGTGGAGAAGAGAAATCTGGAGAGAAGAAGTTCGTAATCCTCTGGACACCATTTTGGCAGAAAAGGAAATTGTCTGAGAAAGCAGAAAATAAAACGAGAGAGAGAGCATAAGAAAGCTGAACTCAAGGTTGGAAAATTTGTCTTTCAAACTTTCAATCAGTCAAGGAAGATTCCAAACTTTTCACAACTCTAATAATTCCCCTTTTATTTTTAATGCTTTCCCAAGAGACAACAGAGAGCTTTGGGACAAAGAAAGTCGTAAAACTCTTCGAAAAATGGAGTTGGGGTTAGAAAACAAATCTTTCAGAGGAGCATGAATGATTGGAACTTGATCCCTTGAACTGGGATTTTGAAGAATACGATAAGAATATGAATTGCTGCACGAATCCAATTATTACGAAAACAGGCAATGTATTCGTATTCACTAAATAAAAGATACATAAACTAGGAACATGATGTGTGAAATATATGTTTGGCGGTTGTTCATATTTGGAATATATAAATGCAAGCCGGAAGTTTGGATTAACGATATGACTTGATTTGATTCCAGAGAGATGGAGAGCACAGAGCAGGAGAGCACACAAATTTACGATTTCTTCTCTATAATACATCGGTTTTGTGCTAAACTTGCCAAGTAGTTGTGAAGCATGTCTAGAAAATTGATGATGCAATTAGCACTTGGCTTAATATTAATAAATCTCAAGGTCATAGTCATCAGGTACATACGTAACGACTTATTATTCAATAAACTACATTTATTTTTTCTTGCAGTAGTAAGAAGTAAATCAAGTAAATGTGGACCAACTAAACTATTGTAACTTTAGAATGTATCTATCTACATACATGGCGAAACAAAAGTTAAATCCAACAAAATTATCAGAGAACAACAGTAATGTCCTGCATCAAATTCTCTTCTAGATTCTGATGTGCCAAAATTCAGGGCATGCTGATAAGATCCGACCACGTTGACTCGTATTCATTTTAAGCTTGTGTTCCACTGTTTTATCGCATTACGTTAGTACAATTCATAAATGTAACCGGGTTTGTCCTCACGTCAAATTATAAAAATGACATATAGTTAATGAAGTTAAATGGAGGAAGTTCGGACAATGGCAAATTTTAGACTGAAAGCCACATAATAATCATTCGTAGCGTAGTGTGAAACTTTGGAAAAGTAATTATATCAATCTGATTAAACTGATTTCGCAGGATGAGAGGATGACACCAACTGTCTCAATTTTCGTACAGAAACAAAACTAAATCGTTTTGGGGAGGATTCAACAAGGTTTCGTGTAGATAGGTATCTTGTTGTGGAACGACAATTATGATTTATCTGAGAAGGTAAGAACCCATATATTTACAACATACTCAAACCCGCTCTTTCTGACTTTTAGGAAAGTTCAATGAAAAGTTAAAGCTTTGGATTTTCCAACAAACTTTCGTGATAAGTTTAGAGTTAAAGTAGAAATATAACCCAAACGCAAAATATATGTATGTATTTTTCACTCTGGATGAAGGTGAAATGTCGCATAAATGTACAACGTACAGCATAAACTTTTATCTCACAAGTTGCTAAACTTAAAGTTTCATAATTGACACTAAGTCCATCATAATACGTAATACTTTTCGTGTAGAGAATGTATATGTAACGGCTCTTGTGAAATTCAAGTGGCACTAAAAGTACAAATGAGGAAGGACCACGTATTTGACACACACGCTGTGCGCATTGACAAAATAGTCAAAGTTTTCAAAACCATGAACATTAAGCATGTCTACACACTTCCTTCGAAGTATTAAAAATAAACAAAGATCGTCGCTTGTAAACCTTGTTTCGTTAATTTGGAAATGACCCTTCCTTGTATTCATTCAAAATGAATGAACTCTTGTCTTGGATCGCGTTGTACTCAACAGTGTCAAAGCTATGTAGTATCCAATCTTTCTAAAATAAGCATGCAGTAGCAATCCAACTAAAAAATTTATCATGTGACTGCCTCAAGAATTAAAAATGTTCTCTTCATGCAGACATGTGCCGTGGAACCCATAAAATTAAAATTGACGGACCAGCCGCAACTTAAATCGTCTAACATAGATTTTCGGATAGAGTATACCGACAATGCAAACTCTAAAAAATATAAAATTTATATAACCCTAATACCCTAACCAGCAACCGTGTAACCCAATCCAATTCGCTAAAATAACAAAGCGTTCGCGTTCATACTGGACAGGAGAGTTCACATTCAACCCTCATGTGTGTATCTTATTTCAGCGAGAGCAGAGCAGACCTTGAAAGACTGAGAGACCATGAGGAGGCTGCAAGCATTTTTTCTGCTCTTCCCTCACAGAATTCTCATGAATTCCAACCACAATAATAATATTTTGCAAAATACAAAAAGGGAATATAAAATACACTATATATATTCATATGAATAGACACGGATGACCAGAGACATGAAAAAGTTTTTTTTTTGAGATTCGCATTCACTCCTATTCATTTCTCAGAACTCTCAACATACCTATTAGCGTACAGACGTCACGGACCACGAATAAAAAGCAACGCTATTATCAAATGTGTACGTGTGCTCCAAAAAATGTGAGATTGTGTGCACCTACAGCCACTGTTGAACGCGTCTTTTAAACTTCGTTTTCCTTCAACACTCCATCATCAAAAGTCATACATACAACGCTGAATGAATGATGCTTAGGTACTGCAAAACTGCAAATCGCTTCTACTGAAATTACCATTTTTCTGAATTAAAGAAAAATTCCAAAACTGAGGGGAATGCAGCGTGCACATACATAAAAGACATTAATACAAATTATTCTAGTGAAATTTTTTTCAACAAATGGCTTACCATTAGAAGACTTGAGATCACGGTGGATGATGGAAATGGCTCCGTTATGGAGATAATTCATGCCCTCTGCAATTTGAATTGCCCAGTTGAGCAGTACACTCAGACGAATCTTCCGTCCCGACAGAACTCGATTTAGAGAGCCTCCCCTCGCGTACTCCATGACAAGGCAAAGATTCGGAGGTGTGAGACACACCCCCTTCAGAGCGACAATGTTCCTGTGCTTGAGTAACCAGAAGCGGGCAGCTTCATCCTGAACATTTCTAATGGTAATGCTAATATCTTCTCCGGGATCCTCTCTGGCAAGCTTTACTGCGATTTCTTTAGATCTCCATGAACCTCGGCACACCTTCCCAAATCCTCCCACTCCAATAACATCCCCGATGGTGATTTCTTCAAAGTTGATGTTGGGAGGGTGCGCCTTTGTAACGAAGTTTGATGGGAAAATTCCAACGTCTTCGCCGACCTTTCCCACCCACCATCCGATGTCGCCAGAGATGCAAGGATCTTTTGAAAGGACAGTGATCATGTCACCTCTTTGAAGGGTGAGCTCGTCTTCCATTCGAGCTTCGTAGTCAAACAAAGCCGTCCAATCGCTGCTATCATTGTCTGCCATAATCTCTTCATTTCCGTCACCGCCATCAGTTTCCTCCATTATCGTTTCACTGCTGCTTTCCCCGTAATCAGTGGTCAGTTCCACTGAGGGCTTCTTGAAGGTGCCAGGACTTCGCTCTGGATACATTCTAATTGAACTGACAAAGCCGCTACTACTGTCGTAGCTAACTTCGGTCGGAAATTCGGAACGGGAAGTTCCATTCTCGCTCCCACTTAGCTGACCTAAACTACGATGAATACTTGATTTGGCAATATTATTGTTCCCAATGTTTATCTGGTACTGAGATGATGTTAGATGATATGCTCCAACGGATTTCTTCGGTGTGCCGCCGTGACTCTCTGGTTGTCGCGGATGCCTACTTGCTACCTGCGAATTTGGTGGTCTGTAGTTGCTAATGTATGGCGATGAGGTGGCGGAATATGATCTGAACTTTTTCGTGTCGGAGCCAACAACACCTCCTGAAGATGGGAGGAGGGATGTGGCTGCCACGGAGGGATGCTCCAGGAAGAGAGCTCCCACTCCAGCACCTGTGAGTGGCTCCTCGTCATCATGATGGTAGCCATTGTTCCTGCTTCCATTCGCAAGAAACGATCCTAGATACTTGTTTGTTGAGGCTGGCTGTTCCATTGGAGTAGGATCCTCCAAGTAAGCCCCAATTCTTTGAATAACTGACGCCACCGTTGACGCACATGTGCGAGATACGGGAGAGAGATGTTTTATTTCTCAAAGAGACGTAAAAAACATGTTCTCACTACAAATTTCCATTCATCGCCTACAAAAATTCTTTCTCCCATTCCCTGCACCTGTGACAAAAGTGTTCGCTATGATGATGATGGTGTCAGAGTGAAAATTTCACAAATTCTGGTGAAAGGTGTAGCACAATCATTTTGATCTCAAATGTACACTTCTTAATAACGATACCTTTCTCATTTCTTTCAAGTTCTCGATATTATTATTAGCCAAAAACTTTTGACTCTCGGAAACAGACAGAATTATTGAAAGTGAATTCAGTCGGAAACACCAGACAAAAAGTTGACGAGAACAGAATTAACTGAAGTGTAATAAAAGCTGGAAACAAAATGTCTCGGAAAATTTGCTCAGATGAGCAGGAGACACTTCTCACTTCACAAATTACAACTTAGAGAATGATGGACGAAACAAAAAATCTTAAATGAACACACTCACACTGCGTAGTTAGATAAACCGTGTCCTTTTACTTTTATTCCTCTCCCGCATGCTAGAATCAAAATGAAAAAGAGTCTATTAACTTAAGTACAAAGGAAGCCACTAAAATATTATGGTGGTCTGGTAAGCCACCAAACGTTATACTTTATTTTATTCTCTCTCTCTCTCTCCTTTAACAAGTTGCACTGAAATCTAAATTTAGTATACTTGTTTGCAGTTTTTCTAAACCCGAATATATGTTGGTACTAATTTCTTTCTCATTGCGGCTTAACTTTTCTTAAAAGATGTCATGATTTAAGAAACCGACAAGTAATACGGGTTGTAGCATTAAGAAAATGAGATGCGGAGAGTTATAGTTCTCCTCTCAAACGACCCACACTCAGCCCATTTGATAATTGCCCGAGTATTGAAAAATATTGCGACTCTTTATATCATGTCTCGGTTACGAGAGCTAATTAGATAAGCATACAGTACCTTTAGTTTGAAACCCCAAGACAATATTATATATCTAATCAAACTGGGCTCTGTAGTTTAGTGTTGAGTGTCTGCGTGTAAGAAAAAGTTAAGAACAATATTATTGTAGGAAATGCCAAAGGCAGACTAGCACTAATGGAAAGTCCTAAAAACACTGATGTGATGTTCAGAGAGTTTTGTAGGAGCTCTACCAAAAAACTAGCTGCATATATCCAATGGCTTCACAATTGTAGGGTGTCAGCGAAAGATTCTCACAGTTAGCAAGAGCAAGATACAACTTACAAAGGATACCCCTTTAGTGTGGATGTGTGTGAGTATATATCTCTCTCTTCGCTCACAGTAAAAAAAGATGTGCTGCGAGAAAAAGTATGGGATATACCATATACACGTCTAAAAAAGCAGAGCAATCTTCACAAAAATCCAACCCATTCCTACACAACACACATACATAACCCAAGTATAAATCCATACATTCGCATTTCTCATTCTCATCGTAGCTAACATGGAGCCATGCACATATTACACACGTACAACGTAACAAAATCTCATTCTGAACGCACATATAAGTGAATTCCCTCTTCCATATGCATTTGCTTGCACACTCACAAAAATACAAACTCTTCTCGCTTCTCTACATAACATGTGTGCTTTACTCTAAAAGCTATCGTGTGGCGGAGTGGCATATTGTACCCTTTCTTTTTCTGAGGTTAGATATTGGATTGAGTATATGAAGGGGAAATACGCACGCATATATGAAAAGAGTGGATGAGTGCTGCTCCCAAATCAAGATTATGCTCTCTATGCTTATACTTTATACTTCTCGATTCTACGTAATGCTAACAGCATCTGTCTGTATTCAAAAAACCTACCATGTATGTAGTTAATAATAGTAATGTTGGAATAATGGGACTTGGTCCCACGAACTAAAAGGAAAAAAAAGAATAACAAGAGTGAGAAGCAATACAATATCAATTGCTTTAATGGGCAAAAATATACCCTGCATGAGGACGAGGAGGAGAGGACGGAGTCTTGAGAATGCACACACTTGCAGCACCCTTATTATTTTATATACCAGTTTGCACACACGCTGTGGCTGTAACGTGCTAAGTGAATCAATCAGAATCAAATAGTTTTATTTTGATGTGATGATACTATGATGATTGGTATAAAAGCTGCATAATATTAAACTGGATATATGACTGAATAGCAGCTCAAATTAGTAAAAGTAAAAACCCAGAGTCGAAATGCCATGTTGTATGCACCAGACTCGCTCGCTGCATGGTCAAGAATTCATATATTCATTTATGGTTAATTATAAACGTTATAAAATACAAAATAGTCATCTCATCTCACATCTCTGCTGTTATGTTGAGCAGAAGCAAAGAAATGCGCATTGTGGATTGTGGTAAGGTTCCAAAATTAGGATTGCACATTACACACGAGGAGTTCCAAGGGAGAGGGGATGAACACAATCACATCAATTTTTTGGGTGGTAACTTCGCGATGGCATGAAAGAAGGAGCCGAATAACACGCGGATTATCATTTACGTATAATTATGAGATCATCAACTTTGATGCTAATTTAGCTCAGTGTCAAAAAATATCTTATAATTCTGATAAGAGCATACATATTTTACACAGGGTATCAGCCACAGCAGTGGCAGCAGCACCTTACTAACCTTTCCCATATGAACAATTTGCGGAATGTAAATCTTAACTTTAGTATGCGACTTCTCGGAAACACCTAAAACGCAAAAAGACACCAATATTCACAAAAATACGTAAACGTAAACATGGTGTTTACAACAGAATCAGTTATTAAAATCCTGCATTAGCGGAAGCGTTGTTAATATGCGGAAAGTATTGCGCCTGTCCAGACTAGGAACTAATTTTAAGAAATGATCATGAAATCACCATCTTCACGATTTAAAAAAATGTATCATATAATCATATTATTTCTAAGAAGTGCTTTAGCTATTTACATTCTCCATTATTGATAACACTTTTTACAGCTCTTGCGAATTTGATAAGTGTCATTTTGTCCGACTGTCACATTCTGTCTACATGCCGGCCAAATTGTTATATAAAAAATTTAATGCATTTACGCCTCCAAGACACGTAATCATCATCATCCCACACCAAACGCTGGCGACATGAAGCTTTAAACATGAACTCAAGGAGATGATCTAATTACAGCAATTTGGAGCATTTACATTTTGTCCAAAGCGAAAAGTCGAACTGAACGGAACATGGGTGCTCGCCGACGAATCAAACTGATGGAATGATATATTGAGCAAGACAAAAAAGTGATGACGGAATGCTTTGGTCATGTCATACATGCACCATTTAATTACGTCGTGTCAGCTCTAACTTTATAGCGTCATACATTGCCTCTCTGCAGTTAAGTCTGTCATAATTTTTACATGCTAGCTCAGCTTTATTGCTCCGTTCTACTGAAAATGCATATATACTCAATCTATGACGTGATTGCCACAAACAAGTCTTTTTATGGACATCCATTTAACTCTCGCAACCAGTTTAAGAACTTCATTCAAATCCCATACCTCATTTGAGAGCATTATATCTGCGATACTTGTTAAAATGTGATGCGTCTGATTTTATACGAATCGTTCCTACATCTACACGGGACACAGTGAATTTCCTAGACAAAGGACATTCCCTCTATCCTTATGAGTTTTAGCTCTGAGACCAAGTTGGTCTCAAGTGTGCAACAAGCTTTTTCAGACCCACAACGGAGGTCAGTACAAGAGACTTTTGCTTATAAAAAACAAACAGAGAGAGAGAGACGGATATCATCATCTCGTTCTCCTCTCTCCTTTCCACTTCCACATTGTACTATTTTATTTTATAACCCCTTCTTTTACTGGGTTGTTGACTGTACTGATTGTGCGAGTTGTGAGAAACGTGTACATTTACATGGCACACACCACAATCCCAATCCCATATATAAATATACTTTAATATACACAATGGAAAATGTGCAATCGCAATTCAATGTGCAACAAAACACAACGTGTGATATTTTTTCATGTACATACTTCTCTATATATAAAAGGCATTTTCCTTCTGTCTGTCTGTTATTTATGCATTTCCGTACCTCTTATCCGATTGACACGAAATTTGGCACGCATATGTAATTCGACAAGGCGGAGGTTATAGGCTACTTTGCGAAACAA
>JAQFZW010000577.1:0-51812 GCA_034687055.1 Heteromurus nitidus | reverse complement strand
TCTCGGTTAAAGAGATGGTATCTCTTTTGCATTGTATTTCTGCTCCAATTCATTACTCATAAATCACAGTGATGTTTATTCTAGCTTACGCTTGAATTTGTGATTATTTATTTCATGCATGCATCATATTTTTACTCGCATGCAACACATAAATTTCTTACATCTCTCACAAAACCTATATCAAGAGTTAATTCTATGGATTCTCCACATTTTTCCTGAATGAAACATACTGAAACGATTGAACGAACTACTTTTTGTCCTAAAAGCTAGTGGCACTATGTGCAGGAGCAATATTACGTCACTTAACATCCGAGGTTCGAAAACACATGAATTCATGGTCTACACTCAACGGAGTGTACACACATGATCTATCGTATAAGTATAAGTAGGCTGTTATCGTGTGTGCAATAAAATGAGAAGTACATACTTATAAAAGTACTACCACCATGCGTGTGAATGCTCTTTCATTTCATGAAATGGCATAAATATGTTGTTATGACCTGTGCTAATCAACAATGCATGTGATTTCGGGGGTCTCTTCGTGATTCACTTTTACACGAGATAACACCATGTTGTTTGTGTTTTAGTGAGAGAAAATATACTTCTTATATCTTTCGATGAAGGTGCATGTCCATGACCATGACATGTGTAAAAAGCACTCGATCATGAAATTCATATTATGATATATCATCAATCACATATACGAACATATCCAGAATCCAGAGTATCCAACGATATTTGATACGAGTTCTGGTTGTGGGTGACATCGTATAAGGGCAAGCTTTAGTTTTATAGCGGATTAACCTGTCATGTGAACTCAGATGTCAGATTAGATATGATAATTCGTGGACCAAAATAATTAAGAACTGGTCATTTTGTACTCAGTAGGCTGAAGTCATTACACATCTCGCGTTTTATTTTGGTTGGAGTGCCGTAAACTAACGAGCAGTTCAGTTTGTTTGTGCTAGAACATCACAAAACAAGTATTTAACCTACTTCTACTCCTCTTTTTCTTTACAGTCTAACTGCAAGTACAACTTGACTAAAAAGCGTCTTTAAAATTGCTCTCGCTCAGGTTTTCAATCATTCTTGCCGGAGATTTTCCAATCACATCACCATGTCTATCAAAAGCATCAAGGCTCGCCAGATTTTCGACTCCCGAGGGAACCCCACGGTAGAGGTTGACTTGACCACTGACAAAGGTCTTTTCCGGTCAGCAGTCCCTTCTGGAGCTAGCACTGGTATATATGAAGCATTGGAACTTCGGGACAACGACAAGGCCAACTACCATGGAAAGGGCGTGTCAAAAGCCGTCAACAATATTAACACCCTCATCGCTCCAGCTTTAGTAGGCTCGGTAAGTCATGCTCAACCTTAATTGATATTCTGGACTGGGGAATTATTACGTCAGATTAAAATACTTTCGGTCGTTCGTACATCTTAGGCGCTTAATGTCACCCAACAAAAGGAAATTGATGACGCCATGTTGAAACTCGATGGAACAGAAAACAAGGATAAGTTGGGAGCCAATGCCATTCTTGGAGTTTCAATGGCCGTCTGCCGTGCCGGTGCTGCCCAGAAGGGTGTACCACTGTTCAAGTAAATCCGTTATAAGATTTTTTTCCGAGCGAGGAGTCATGATTACGCTGGTCTTAAACAGGAAATGGTTAATTATTGCTTGGGTAAATGTTTAGGTACATTGCAGAGCTTGCTGGAAATCAAAATATCGTCCTTCCAGTGCCAGCTTTCAATGTCATCAACGGTGGTTCTCATGCTGGAAACAAGCTTGCCATGCAGGAGTTCATGATTTTGCCTACCGGCGCTACCAACTTTACCGAAGCGATGAAAATGGGTTCGGAAATATATCACCACCTTAAGAGTGTGATCAAATCCAGATATGGTTTGGATGTAAGTACAGCTCGTCTGTAATGAAAATTTAAACCAAGTAAAAATTCATCAAAGTACTACTTCTGCGTGGTTTCTCAAACGTGAGTATTATTTTTTTATAAAGGCAACCTCCGTTGGGGATGAAGGTGGCTTTGCTCCCAACATTCTCAACAACAAGGACGCTTTGGATCTGATCGTTGACGCTATTGCAAAGGCTGGATACACAGGAAAGATTGAAATTGGTATGGATGTTGCCGCATCTGAATTCCACAAGTAAGCAAAAATTTAAAAAATGCATATAAGTCCATATAAATTGGTCCATTTACATTTCTAAATAATATTTTTGTACCTTTCAGGGAAGGGAAGTACGACCTTGATTTCAAAAATCCTGCTTCCGATCCCAGCAACTGGTTGAGCAGTGATAAGCTTGGTGATTTGTATCAAGAATTCATTAAGGGATACCCCATGGTTTCCATTGAGGACCCTTTCGATCAGGATGACTGGGATGCCTGGTCAAAGTTAACTGGAAACACAACGATTCAAGTAAGTAATAAGTTGGTTACATAGGATTCCAGACTTTCCTTCGTCTTCTCTAGATTCAGGTCTAGAACTGGAATGATTTATGCTAAATACTACCTTCTTATTTAGATTGTTGGTGATGATCTGACCGTAACCAACCCCAAGCGAATCCAAACTGCCGTTGACAAGAAGGCTTGTAACTGCTTACTGCTGAAAGTCAACCAAATTGGCAGCGTTACTGAAGCAATTGCTGCACATTTATTGGCAAAACAAAATGGTTGGGGCACAATGGTATCACACAGGTCTGGTGAAACAGAGGACACTTTCATTGCCGACTTGGTGGTTGGACTTTCCACTGGCCAAGTAAGACTTCAATTTACAGCTTTCACACAATTCGTTTTTACATTTTATTCCAATGGCTAAAGCTCAATGTAACCGCATCTCACAGATTAAGACGGGTGCTCCAAGCCGTTCCGAACGATTGGCCAAATACAACCAGATCCTGCGTATCGAAGAAGAGTTGGGAGCCGCTGCGAAATACGCTGGAAAGAGTTTCCGTAAACCAGTTTAAACTGTCGATGGCACAGTAGTGATTAGTGAGTCGCCTGGCTAGGGAGTTAAACCTGAGTAAATGTAATTGATCAGAAGTCACTGTTTGTCAAGTAACACATTGAAATCAATCAGAATTAGTATGAAATGGTATGAGTGAATGCTTTAAAGAGAGAGCAGCACTGAAAGTAATAAAACAGATTCTATATTAGCAACGGTGATGTCTAGAAAAACGCCTCATTTCATTCTTTCGTCGTTGACATTTTAATTATTATCCACATGAATGACTATACTTTCCTGTTCCACATAAATGCTTTTAATTCTTCCTTTATCACAAACCGGTAAATATGCATCAGCAAGGAAATAGCAGATGGAAGAAATTTGAGTCCATGAATATGCATGATAATCATCGTCCATTACAGCCAGCTTGGTGAAATTTATGTTCTCGCAACCTTTTGTCAGAGTGAAAGGATTCAGTTTCAATGCAAATTCAGTATTAATGCAGCGTGAAAACGTAGCGGTCACCAGAACTAACCGGTAAAGATGCGACTGATCTATGTGTGCACCGGTATATATTGTTCGCTCTTTTTATCCAATATTCATGAAATGAAACAAGAATAAAAAGTGTAGCAAAAGTACGCATGGAATGAAGCAATTCATGCCTCCGTGGCTTCTTATTATTGCTGGATCCACATTTACCTTACTTACACACATGCGTCCATATACAACGTATCATGAAAATGATGACAACCAACACAACTGCTTCTTTTGCTGCAAAATAGAAATCACGGATAGATCCTCCTTGTCCGCAATCCTAATGCATATATGCTGTAGACACACTATACGCTTGTTTATCTATATTTCAATAGCACGCTGCTTCGTCCAGGAACCAGAACCAAAGGCTAGAAAAGCAATAAATCTCGAAAGACATGAGAGGCAGCTGCACCAAGGGAACTCATCCGTTACACGAAATCAAAAGAATGAATCGAATCCATACTCTGTGCAAAGAAGTGAACAGAGGAGAGAGAGAAAATGTACAAACGTCCTCTGCTTTGATCGGGAACAAAGGGAACAGCAGTGAAAAGTCATGTATGATGATGATGTGATGTGTGTGCTCTGTGCACTGCAGTCACGGGAACTGTGCCATTCCAGCTCCTCTCCGGTATATCCTGGTGACTCCTTGTTTTTCAAAAAAAGAAGAGACTTTTGTTCTGTTCATCATCCCCGTTCGTACATTAAATCCATTACGCTCTCTGTACAAAATGTGCATTTGCCAGGAATCACGATGCATGCCACCTTTGAAAGGGTATCATGTTTATAGGTGCATTTTAATTCGTTACATTGAAGGTCTCAAATAATGTACATGGGTCATTTAGCCATTTCCAGTCTTGTTTTCTACGAAAAATATCATATTCTAATGTTCTCCTCTTTTTCAAATTGGAACTTTGGAAGTATTATGCACAATAGATTCATCATTAGAATATAGTGACGGCATATACGGAAACTCGTTTACACTTTCCTTGGATGCTGTGTATGCACACAAGTTTACATTTTATGATTACATTATTTTACTCTCTCGGGAAGGAAGGAAGCAAACTAGGGGATGCTTGTCAAATGTATCAATATATAATGGAGCTGGTTGATTGTGAGCAGACAGAGGCTTCCAGTTGATGAATGAAATCAAAGGTCCTTCCTATTGACCAACTCGGTCCAAGTCATATTTCACCCCCGTCAATGGGCAATAATTAATATGAAAGCTGTTCATCCTTCTGTTAAATAATAAAACGAAAGCTCGTATATAAATATATGCTCATGTGTTACTCAAAATAACAAATCTTATTTAACATCCGTGTCACACTGGTCCTTTGGTCCACGGATTTGTTTGTTATACTTTTTACATGCAAAATGCAAACTATATATATTTCACTCAATTTATATTGATGCAAGTAAATTTTTCCGTTACAACGTACACTCATGAAAATCATTTTAAGAGTAAAGGATCACACTTTATTTTAAAATTATAAAAATCAACAAAATATGTACATTTTAATGAATGAGTGAATTCAGTGTAAGCTATTTACCGACATATAGCAGCTAGATTTTCTGTAGTCTATAATATGCAGATATCAGATACTGTAAGGTTTCTCATTACAAACTAAAATTTAAAAAATATGACAGTATACATAATTAAATCACTAATTATTACTCTTGTGAATAGATCTTATAGTAGTGAACATATTGATATTTTCTAAACTACACCCTAAATTGGCACACAAAAAGCCCTGTGATTCATAACTTCATATTAGTTTGCATATTTGTAGTTTGTAGATAAGTAATCTGCTGTCCTATCGTCTTACAATCTCATTGCATAATTTCATTAATTGTTGAAAAATAACTCAGATTTGAGATACGTGTCAAGAATGCACTTTAGCTGAATTGAAAAGTACAGCGGTGAAAGTAGACCATTCTTCACCTTCAAAATACATCGAGGAGCTCTCTCAAAACCAAAATACATGGTTTAGTCGAAATTTTGAACATACACGCAACACCAGAACAATTAAATTGAGTCGTTTGTCTAGAAATACATGGGCCCTAGCTGACACAAAGATGATGCACAACATATTATTTGTATGTAGAAGCCCAAGCATAGAAGTACAGTTCTGGGAAACTTGATGGCGTGTTATGCTAAAACCTATCCAGCCAAACTAGGGAAGCTCCTATGTGCGCGTATGTATCTGGATAAGAGTTTAGGAGCAAAGTGATACGATTATTTGATCACTCTGATTTTTCTCACACAAAATTGTAGCAATAGATTTCTCTACCTTTGAAACTACTGTACATCTTACCATACATTTTTGTTCAAAAGCTTTTCCTACTTTTTTATATGTATATCGTCTAAACACTGGTCATTTGTGTGTATTTTTTTTATTGCATCAGGAATGCGAATGATAACAAGAACGGTGGGATGTAAACTCTACTATATTATCCATTTTAATATGCAGAAGTATTGATGAGTTTACCAGAAGGTGTTATTGGTTCCTAGTTCAAAATTTTCATCTACTTACATCGTGTACGATATGAGGATATGACATTGAGATTGAGACGTTGATGACTTTTCTCAAGAGTTTTAAAAGGTTAAGATATGACATTATAAGATACCTCTTTTCACGGAGTAACTCTACGAACTAACTATAAGCTCCCAGATTTCTTCAAGCTTACACATAAACTGATAATAATTATCATTGACAATGCTATAACCTCAGGTCACATTTATCCACTAATAAATAGTATACTTAAAAACCTACAGATATCGTGTGAATGTAGTTCTTTTTTCTCTGCGAAAACTAGTTTGCACTGAATTTTTTTTATATATCCAATGAACAAGATTCGGATTATTACTAATTTTATTCATTTCTTACACGCTATAGCCTTATCATTCAACAACGATTTTCTTCTCGTTATTCCCCTTAAAGTCTATAATCTATGCAGATGTAGCAAGTTTAGCACTTTTTTAGGAACTTTCATGTTACGGATCATGATTGTGTGCTTTCACTAAACTCTATATCTGTCTTCGAAGAAGGATTACACAGTTTTTTTGTTTTTCTACTCTTCATGGCACGAATATTATTTGCTTCATTATTGATTCGTTAGTAGCAATATAGCAATTTTTACCTTTGAATAGTAGCTATTTCGTACTACTCCCTTTTTACAAGGTTCTAAAAAAATCTCTATTACGATGCAAACTATCCATTTGATCATTTGAAAATGCTTCCAGCATCTCAATATTTTTGTTACTTTTACTCGCTGTGACTGTCATTTTCGAATATACTTTTATGACAAGTATTTTGCAGGTATTCCTGTGTAAAAAAGGTTTCTCTTGTTATTCTGGAAATATGTTTTCCAACACAAAAAAATTTGTAAGGTGCTAATAAATCACTTGTTTCGTTCTATATACACAAATTTCACTAGCTAAAGTAGTTTTATAGTGAAACGTCCAGATTTGTAAGAATTCCAGACGCTCACCTAATATATATTTTTGTCTACGCTGATATGACTGAGAATCTCTTGTTGGTGGTTCTTGCTAAACCATAATATATGGATGTACATTATGTACAAATTATTTGTTCAGTTATTTAGGCCTTATTTGTAATGTTTGCATTTCTCCTACAACTAGGTTTTTTAGTATACTGAATCGAGGTAAAATGTTAGAATTTTTCTTGCCTATATCTAAGTTCTTGTCTACAGATTTCAAATAGTATATATATATATATATATTGTTGTATGTATTATTACACATTCAAGAGGAACTTTCGTTGACACGCGGACTCCGTGTGAGTCTTCATTGTCTTCAAAGTTAAGTTACAACTACGACGGCTCAGGTTACAGTATACGATTCTTAAGAAATATCATTACTACTAAGATATGTTACCATTTTGGATGTAACAGTGCAGAATATAACCGTGAACAAGATTTGTGAATTCAAATATGACGAAATTTAAAATAAAATGAGCAACAAAGAGTGTATATTATGGAGATGGAATTATTGAACAAATATTACTGGAGTTAACCAACATACGCTTGTGAGCTTGGAGGAGGTGGTCCATTCTGTAAGCCGGTGGGATCAGGGACAAACCCATTAATGAACGGTGGAGGAGCATGAGTCATTGGGTAGAACTGATGGTGACCCATTCCAGGATTAAATAGTCTTTGTTGTTGTGGCTGAGTGAGGAAGCTCGGGTTGTGATGCTCGATGGTCGAATTACTGTCAGCATTTAAAGCTTGAGACTCATAAGGGCTTGTTTTAAATCCACTTGGAATGTTAAATGCTGGAGCGGATCCCACCATGTGACCCGGTGGTTTATGGAGTGGGCCAGTTATCTTATCCAAATCATCTACCTGACGGTGAGGAGATATTTTCGGAGGTGCAGGTGAATTTTGCATGATTGGTGGCGATGGGACGTACCCTGACCTACCGTTACTTCCTTCGTTCCCTTTCATCCCAAAATCTTTCATTGGACTGCGGTCTCGGATCACTTCAGGAGTATTGTTGTTATTTGCAGCTTGCTTGTTCACCCCGTTTTTTCCTCTTTTCGGTGGAGGTGGAGGGTCTTCAGGGAGATCCTTCTGCTTTATAGAATTCTAAAAAAAGGTCACACACAACAAAGTTTTCCATCAGAACAATTGAACAAACAAACCATTTTTTGTCACGTTCAACCTTATCATGTGCATGCTCGTGTCTAAAAAACTTCAGCAACTTTTAGGTCGACTGAAATACAAAATTCTGCTCTGAAGATACAGTCGAATAGTCACGAGAGTAGCTTTTGCAAGAAGTCACGAAGGGGCTGATTTTGGGGCTACTTGAGACAACCCTTTTTTATCCATATATTGCTAGTTTGATGAAAATACAATTTATAGTAGGATATTCTTATATTCCAAAGTAATTCTTCTTACCTTGTGTAATGTAGTGCCATAATGTCGTTTCAAATGACCACTGCTGGTGAACCATTTATTACAAGCAACGCAGTTATAAGTCTTGGGACGCTTGCACTCGCCACCTTTCCACCCTTTCGTCTTTGCTGCTGCAGCAGCAGCGGAGCCGGCATGGTTTGCCGGTGTAGTAGCTTCATTAGGCGATTTTTGTGCGGGCGACGGAGCGAGTGGTGAGCTCAATGAGATCCTTTCTTGCCTATTATCTGCTGCCTGAGCAGCCATAGGCGTAAAACCAGGGCCACCATTCGGTTGACCGAATGGCGGAGGACCCTGGTTTTGAGCAGAGGGTGGGGGTGGTTGAACTTGTCCCGACTGAGGAGGATAATCCATTGGTGGTTGAGGTTCAGATGAGAACTGTGGATTTCCTCTTTCTTGTGGTGGCACTATTTCGTATACTCCTGGTTGAGATGCATGTGGGGGTGGGGGAACTGCAGGATTTTGTCCGTGCATGGAATACGGTGGAATGTGATGATCACCAAAACTGTGTGGAGGTGGGTGATGCCCATGAGAAAACTGGTGCTCCGGAGGAATGCCATGAGACCACCCATTGCCAAACATAGGAGGCAATCCATACGGACTATGGAAAAAGTGGCGATCTGCGGGAATCGGAGGTTGATAAACGTGAACTTTATGTGAATCCAAGTCAAGAATTTCTGCAGATTCCCTAATTGCAGCAGCAGTTCCTTGCTCCGTATTTGTGGGTGGACCTCTGTGATGATCTCCTCCAGGATGGTGATTACTCGGAGGTGGTGGAGGGAGCACACTGTGGTGATTTGGTGAGAACATGTGGTTTTGAGCAAGCATGATTGGCGAGTGATACGGGGAGTGATGATGAGAAATGCTCCCGTTCACATGGCTGTTCAGATCAACAGGTGGTGGTGGCTGGCTGAAATTATTGCTATTCATGCCTGGATTGCGGTAAGCATGGTCCATGGAATGTTGATGTTGCTGCTGCTGATCTTCATTAGGCGTAGTATTCCCGTACTGCGAAGTTGGTGGGAACTGACCATGTTCATTACTGCTTGGGAAGAATCTTTGTTGCTGTTGAGTGGATGCCGCACCACCAGCACCACTGCCACTACTAGCATCAATGGAATGTGGAGTTGGGGGATGAGAATTCGTGGAACTGCCACTTGTCGACATGTCAGACATGGAGCCTGGCTCCGACGATGAGGATGAAGCGGACGAGTTATTGGTATGCGGGGAACTTGAGGGATGGCTCACAACAACACTTTTCTCCGAACTACTGCTGCTATCTTGATTAGCCCAACGAGTTAATAGATTCTCTTTGTGATAACTGAGGTGCACTTCAAGACTCGTGCTGCTCTCAAACATGACTTCACAGTCCTTGCAGAAATGTCCCGATGAATGGGCGAGCTCAGCATGAAGGAAACCAGACGACGAAGATGAGGAAGAGCTAGTGCTTTTCGGGGGCGATGGAGGTGACGGCTGTTGCTGAATTTGCTGCTGATGATGCTGCTGAAAATGAATTTGGTGGTGACTGACCGTTGCTGCCATCGCTAGATTCCATTGGCATTGCTGACATTGGCTGATGATCCTTCAAATGTCCTGTTTTAAGGAAATAAGAGGAAAACCATTGAAATATATTTCTCTCACTGTGTGTGTGTGTCTCTCTCTCTTAATAGCAGACAATGATAACTACATCAGTAGTCAAAACATGGCAAAGCGTATTATATTACAAGACTTATCATTCTTTTATATTTGATTCATCAACAAATTTTTAAGCATTTCCTTAACTTCACTAAATAGCATTAAGTTCAAAGATAGTCATGTGTGAGGTGCGATGAGTGAGAGAGGATGCATGTGTGGTACCTACAAAAACAATCAAAAAACGCACAGCAAAGATACTCCTCACTCTTCTCCCAAAAAGCTTTACTTTACTTTCATGCCACTTTTTACTATAATTTCTGTGAGTGACTGTTTAATGCGTGTAACTGGCTGACTGCCTGATGCCTGCGTGCTAAGCGTATGCAGCAAAACGTCTCAAAATGTAGTTACAAGGAAAGCTACAGGTGTCTTCTATTTCTAAAAAGTGACTTGACTTGCATGCAAGAGTGCACGCATTCTCCTCCTGCATTACCAATAATATAATTTTTCTTCCCTCTCTCATCGACAAACACACACACACACAACACTTCTTCTTCTTTATACATCCAATGCACGCTTAAAGTTGGTGGATTTGAAAGAGAGACAAGATTTGCATACTTCACACTAATTGGCATTTAACCTGAATAATTATCATATAATTGCATGATAGAAAAGACATAATGCCATCAGTCTACTTCTTCTCTCTCCTTCTCCCTGAGCGCAGAGACAGATGAAAAATTCTAAATGTAAAAATCGAAAAATCGTGTAGATTACATTTAGGTATCTATGCACATAGCTTTGAATCAAGCTCAGTAATATTATGATTCTTAATTCTATGGCCATAACGAAAAAACGCTCGTCTCCATCATCATCCTCACACACATAACTAGTCTCCTCGAATTTTATACAGCGAAGGGAAAATTTTTATAACTCCTGCAACGAAGAGAGATTAGAGCTAACTGTCAGACAGAAGCAGCGAGGAACAGCATGTGATATGCAAAGTAAATCATTTAATTTTCTCACATGTTTCTCTCTTCTCTCCCAACTATTATCATCATCGTCATGATCTTGATATCATTGTTGTTTATTGTCGATGCTTGATGATGATCATGAAGATGATGAGGATGATCGGCAGACCACTTCTACTACTCTGCTACTACATATATATCGACTACTGGTAATTCGTAAAAAAACGACTGACTGACTGCTGCCCTGAAGCCATCCGTCCGTCATCATCTTTATACGAAATTCCTATAATACATGCATACATTTTTTCACAATAGTTGTTGTGACTCATGCAAACATGATGTATGAATTTATATGCATTCATCATCATCATTATCATGCACATACACAATCATCATCATCACACACTCACATACACACATCACACTATAAACCCGTATAAAAAGTCCGACTTGAAGCCAAGTAGTGTCATGTCAAGAGAGAGATGTATATTATATGAAATCTATGTATCTATGTTAAATACATGTTTTTTGCTCCCTTTTGTTTTCACATGATTGAATTAAACGCTTCACTACTACTTCCAGTTTCACCTGCCAGTCTTACTTAATGTGCTCGCTGAGACGTAACAAAATTGCTATTAAGGGTCACCACTACCACCACTCACCTCCCGAGTACTACCGAGACGATTCATGTGAAGAGAGAGAAGAAAAAAATTGATAATGATAAGCTACAGTTGTTGCTACGTATGTACAGATGATTTAGAGCACACACAGTTTTTCTCCACTGATTATTATCTCGGATAAGTACAAATCTTCCCTTTTTCTCGGCCAAGACAGGCTCCAATATAATCGAATTTCAGCAGAAACTTTTAATTATCATTGAAAAATTACCTATACAGTTCTTTTTCTCGTATGACGAGCATACATATATACCTAAACTGATACGTGTTTTATATATTCTCTCTATCATCCTCACTCTTCTCGGATCAAACACATTGGATATACACGCACTCATGACGTACGATGTATGTATGAGGATCACTCTTTACAAAATTGAGTCTGAAGGGAAGGCGACTGCAGTTCAGTTACACCGTGTCAGCATCAGTACACATATTTTTTTTACAATAGACATCGGTGCACTGGCCAATTCTAGAAATCATAGGATTGCTTTAAAGCAGTTATTAGGTTCCACGAATTGAACATGAGAGAAAAAGCGTGTTTTCTTCCTCAGTTGCCTATTGAACTTAAGCTTAGTAATATTATAAAGAGATTTACAGGAATTTGAGAGGCTCTCTTGAAAAAGCTTCCCAGTGTTTCTATATGCTCTCATACACACATACTAACACACAAGTCCCATGAACATATAAGCTATAAGCCCTCCAGGCATTTTTATGAAAAGCCAGCTTTAAGTGGTTGGAGCCAAAAATTGAGGTTATAGTGGCAGACAAGACATGCAGTTATGGCGAAAGAGACGGATGGACACAGACAAGGACTGAAAAAATAAGCAACATCTTTCATGTTATGCGTGGAAGGAAGAGAGAACACACTGCACACACATGCACTTCTTCATCTTGAGTTGTGAAAGAGGAGCCTTTTATGTGAACTTTTCGGTAAGATACCAGGACTGATACCAACAAGTTGTTTATTCACCTTTCAATACATATTTTCCAAGTGGTACAGATTGCCGAAGAGTATAAGCAAGGAAGACAGGACCAAGAGAGCCTACACACACCATTTACTTCTCAAAATCTTATACCATCGTCCGCGTATACAAGGTTGTGCCGTACTAGTACCTATATCAACATCAAGAAACCTGCCTTACTTAAGTCTTTGTTCCTCTCCACACACCAAGACCAGCAACATGAAGGCTACATAATATGCTACACTCTTTCGTAGTTCACGCACGCATCGAAAAAATCACATGTGTAGGAACATATAAGACAGCCTTTAAGTGTCTCGCATGAAATCCAAAGCTCTATTATTCTTCCAGTAAAATATCGTTGATGAAATAATCTTCAGCTTCTGCATATCTTTTATCTTGAGAGTAAAACGCAACAGAGATAATAAAGTGTGTTTGGCGTAAGCGATTTGGAATGAGTACCTTCGTAAAATTCCAAAGATGCGTTATTCCTATATCATACACATTACCTATTTAATTTGAACATTCAACAAACAAATTCCAGTCCATAACTGGGGTATTAATGATTCTACGAAATTCCTCTCGAAAAGTCAACTTCTCAGAAAATGAAAATGAATTCCAAAGGCCATCATTATGACACTTCTTTCTAATGATACCTTCAGGCTTTCACTAATTCCTTTAAATGAATTTCATGTTAGGAAAGGTTTTGCATGATGAAATTCATCCCAGAGCTTGGTATCTGGAATCCATGAATATATTGGTTGGTGGTTGATGTTATGCAAGCGTTATTTCATTTGGCATGGAATTCGAAATGCCAATCACGAGGAGTGTCACTCACTCCCAGTCTTCCACAGAAAAAAAACGCAGCAACCAAAAAGCAAAAAGAAGTCCGCAGCCTGTGAACAATACCAGAAGATCTGTGTTACTCGGTGTACGTATATCTACATTATATGCACCAAACCAGGCAGACAAAGAAGAGAGCTGCAATGGTAATACCAGAAACAGATCATCAGTTGTTTGTTTGTTACAACGAGCATTTTTTCCCCTGAAAGACATTCATCCATGTAACACTTTTTTTCTCCAAAAAAACAGTGAATTCGACAAGCTGCTGCCTTTGATGGTTCATGTAAAACCAAAAAAAGCAGAATTTCAACTCAGTCACCGCAACAGGGAAAAGAAGGACAGAGACAGAAGAGTGAGAGAGTGGCAGGCAGGCTCATAGTCCAGCATTCTCGCTTTTTTGTGTGGGAATAGGCAGAAAAGAGAAAAGTGAAATGAAAGACCAATACTAGTCAAGTAGTCAGTCAGTCAGAGTATTTTTTTCTCACACGTTTGAATACATATTCGACAACAATGTAGCGAGTAAACAGTCACATTGCAATGCAATGTCAAGAGATGAGACGTGTATTATTATAGGAGAGTGAGAGGAGCACGACAACACAACGACAATATACAATGCATTCCAAATTGATGTTTGTGTGATGTGATGTGCGATGCTCTTCTTCTGCGACTCTGTGAAACAGAGTCGAGAGAGAAAAAAGTAGGAAAGACGAAAGACATGACAAAAAGTAAAAGCAACATGGCATAGCTTTGCTTTTCATTCTTCGAGAGTTCTCTTTGAGTGGTCTCTCGGAGTAATGCAATAGATGTGTAATTCACAGTTCCGGAATTTTAATATTGTCGGTCGACAGCCATCAAGATGAATTTTACTGTCCGCTTCTTTTCTTTTCTTTGGAGTGCTGCTTGCTCTCTTCTTTCTCCGTCTTTCTTTGAATTCGTAATACTGCCGATGTCGACTTTGAGTATATTTCAATAAGGAATGCGAACGCTTCAAGATGCTTTTACAAGGGGAATGTAATACGGTAATATACCAACAAGTCAACCAATTTCCAACGATGTTCGCAAGTATCAACTGAAGGAATCACAATAGTTGCCAGTGGAAGATGTTTTGAATATTTCCCTTTGCTTCAATACTCTTTTCATCTCTTTTTCTTTGGTCGTTTCATTTCACATTTGTTCGACATTTCTTCAACTATCGCATATTGTCTATACTTATGTCGTCGTATGATCTTACATCTAGGGCTTTTGGATTATGAACAACCGAATTCAAAGTGGTACAGTCAGGTACACCAAGTACTCAAGCCGAGTCGAGCTTTCCCACAAAAGCATTAATTATTACGATTTCCTATTTCTTAGTGTGTATACATTTTATAGTCCATTTTATTTCATATCGAATACGAATATTAACTTTGTATCAAATACAATCTATTGCCTGTTAACCCTATCTGTAAAAATGCAATAATATAATATTTGGAGGTTTACATACACATAAAACCATTATGACTAAAATAAACACCATGAAATCATGAACGCGTGTATTGCACACACACTCAGCTAAACAATTACGGATAGTCTCCTTCCTTCCCACTTGCCCGTTTTAAAGTGGACCATTGATACAATATTCCTGGGAACTGATTTCGATTCGATTTTCTCATCATCATTTGTAAACTAATATCACTCTTATTATAAGCCTTTCTTGCCTTGTCTCTCTCTCTCTCTCGATTTACCAGTGCACAATAAAACCGGATACATGCAAAAGCCGACAAGAGGAAGGGTCATACAGATATACATCGATGAAGTAAATGAAATTTAATACTATTTTTATGTGATGAGACCCTGCTTATCATAACAATGCTACGCAATTTGTATTCACTTTTTGAAATCGATCCAAGCAATAATAACGATGCCCCATATATAAGGATCCTTTATCAATAAAATCAATCTATCCAGCAGATCGAGATTTTGAGCATGTGAACGGACAATTCATTGACACATCTCATCAATCATCAACTACCAACCGAACACTGTTCACGTGTAAGACTAAAAATAATTTGAGAGTTCGGCAGACTATAACGAAAGTGTTAGAAATATTTGGAGACTCCACACGAGATTTTACCACATAGACTTGTGACGCCACGAGGCTAAATCTACGTCTTTGTTCTGCCGAGAGCCGGGTTCATGAGCACAACAGCTTATATACATACATCATATATGACAAGGTATATTTTTATATATATACGGTAATTGAGTGAAGTCGCAAGTCCAGTCATCCAAAAAGTAAACAGAAAAGTGGATTCATAGGCTGACAACAGGTTCATTACTGGCACAGCTTCCACTCAACTTTTATTTTAAGACAAAAGTTTATGCATGAATGAAGTTGGCCGTGAAGAAGAACTGGAAATGAAGTTGATCACTGCGCATCATTACACATTATCCATCTACATACACATACATCATTCATCGACACATATGCATACTTATATGCGCACATCAAAGCTTTATATACCCCCTCAAGTTTATCTCCCTTCTCCTTTCTTTCTATTCCATTGCCAGAGGTCTAAATCCATAATCAGTTTTTGTATGTATGAAAAGACAAGGACAAACAGAAGCCAGAGAAAAACTTCTCTCTCGAAAGTCAGAAGGAGCTCTCGTGTAGAAAATAATGTAGTACTTTTTAAAGGCATTTTAGCTAGAGCCCGATGAGCTTCGAATGACTTAAGGGTTCACCACGTACGTAACGTAATGTGCATAAAAGCTGTGAAGACGAAGTGATGTATGCATACTTACCAGACTACTACTCCACTATTTTACTCCTTCATTGAAAATACACACTCGTTTGAATCAAAAAGCTAAAGTCCCATCTTTATGTCTAACAAACTTCAAGTCTCTTTCGGTTGGGTGATTTGTTCGGCACTCTTTCAGGATTATTGAAACTTGAGACAGTCATAAAAGGGAATAAAAATAAATGGCTCCATAACATTGATAAGACGACGAAAAGAAGAAGGAGTAAAATAAATGCGTGTGTGTGTTGTTTCTCGGAAGAAGAGAAAAAAGACGAACTGTAACAAGTTTGAAGTGAGCCTGAGCAAGTGCGAGACTTCATTTTGTATTATATATTTCGAGGTGCATCAGCTAAGCTATAAATCTACAGGGCCATTCACTCTAGTCAAATGAAGCTATTAGTAAAAAGAAGTCAAGGGATAAGTAAATAAAATGCTCAAAAAGCAATATTGTATTGGTATTGGTAGTGAATTGGGTTGTAAAATATTGTCAATCCGTGAGTTTGGGCGAGAGGGAGGGAGCAAAATGCAATTCAGTTCATTGCTACAACATAACATATCCTCCATATCCTCCACAAGAACGCCTTTTCACATTGGATTTGTGAAAGGAGGAAAAAAGGCTTTATACACGTCTTTCCATCTCCATGCATTTCATTCTTTTTAGCAAGAAATACAGAGCAATTAATTTTATTGCGTGTAACCTCCTATGAATCTTCAATTGAGGATATAAAAAAGGCTTATTGATAAGTTATCCAAAGGGTTCGTTATCATTTTACAGGTATTCCTACAAAACTGACATTTATACTGCCCCAGTGCAATATCTTATATGCACATCTTTCTGCCAGAAATAATTGCGAAGCGAAATGCGAAAGAGTTTAATTGTGACAATACAGAATAATTAAGTTAAGAAACTGATAAGCCCTAATGAAGCAATGAACCTCATGCATGAATATTCAAAGCATTTTTTAAAATAATAAAATACTTAACTACATCTACTTTTTTTACATACAAAATGAAATCAAATTGAAAACTTTTTCTTTACCTGTCAACAGTGCACACGCTGCGATATGTCACCTGAAGCATCCTTCAAAAAGCACCAAACAAAAAATTTACTTTCTTTGTTCACCACAGTCTCAAAGGTTGTTGTTCAACTCACAACTTCCAACATAAGAGAGTAATTAAGCACAAAGGAGAAATGAGAGAACAATTCAAATATTAAGGTACACACAAGTTTAAAAACTGAGTTCCTTCTTCAAGTCCGGTGGCATATGTTTTTCCACGGATATCACAAAACACAAATAGAAGTGACGAAGCGAAAGTTACATAAGGTCAGCAGGATGACTTCTTACTTTTTCTCCAAAAAACAACTTATCCATCTGTCCATATCCCTTCTCTGCTACTATTATTATTATTACGATTATTATCACAAAATGATTCCACATTGAATACAAAATAGATATTATTTCTCCATCATCCTCAAATAATTTCACCAACTAATAAAAGTATAATCTCTTGAGCAAAGAGCAACAACTATATTCTACTACTTAGTTTCAAATGACTGTAATGTATCTGATCAAATCGTTGGTGATTTGCGTTTCGATTTCGTAAACGATCATAATCAAACGACTATTACGAACTCATTATGAAAATTACGAGAGGACCACACAAACTTACGATTCTCCTTTTATTGAGCTTTTTTTTCATAAGAAAAAATTGAAGAGTCACGCTATATTGCTACTATCTTTCCACTGGGAGAAGAACAACAGGTCTTTTTGGGATCTCTACGAACAAGACAAGATTCCGGCGTTTCGTTTTTTTTGCGTGTGATGTGATTTGATCTTGCGAATTAATACTTTCACACTCGCTGCTAATCTCTTGCAAATCACTTTCAATAAAAAACTGAGAGAGAGAGAAAAATGTCGGATGTATGTGAGCTGTCCAATTGCCACTTTGCGAACTTGGTAGTAAGGAGTCGTGTAACTGATCTGATGCTTTATTATTTTTTTCCTCTTTGTTACACTCGCTTTTTCGTGGGGCAGCCTCGTGTTACTTTTTCTTTGTCGTGACTGGGAAGATGATGTGACGTGTGGTGTGTTGTGTGCGAGAGCAGCACTACTACAAGTAGCAAAAAGGATATTTTAATGTGCAGCTACCGCAGGTTTTTTCTCTCAGGAGAAGGTGTTTATACGTTGTCGGTGTTCAGAGCTTGAAGCTTCTCCCTCTGATGTTATGTAAGTTCTGTTGTTGTCGAATGTCCCTCACCACGGATCGGATGAAAGTGGTGAAGAAGTGAAAGAGTTAAAGGCGTTTTTCTTCCTCCTCTGCCTTTTCTCGTGATTCACAACTTTTGGAGGAGCATCATCAAGTTGGAAAGGAGTAGAGCAGAGCTACTATCTTTTTTTGGTGGGAGTGAGTGTGAGTACGTACGGTGTGGAGATATGTGCTCTCTCTCTCTGAACCAATCTGTCGGTGTGGAGTGGAGAGAGTGACTATTTTTTGTTCTCTCACTTTTCTCTCACTTGATCTCGCTCTCTTCTGATCGCATGCACTTTTTTTTTATCCCACACCACCTTGAGCTTTTAGATATGCACGATGATGTTGTTGATGATGATCACGGTGAGTGAGTGCAAGTATTTCTGTATTCATTCACCACCACCACCACCACGCACACTTTGAAACACACGACGAATGTAATCGTACAACAGGCCTAAGAATAAAAAAAAGCAACCACCAAAGGAACACGTTGTTTTTTATCCTATAAAAATGTCTACCTTTTCTCAAGTCCTATGTGCTCTCTTGTTGTGACGTTGTGAGTCACTTGGTTTTATCAGGTATTTTCCTCTTTCTCAGGCCAATTCTCGATAACTTTTTTTTCTGCTTGTAGCCATACAACTATTACTGTTTCTCTTTAAAAATACCTTTTTTCAATGACTTTGGCTCATGATGATAATATTAGCATAACGTGTTTTCTCTTGTAAAAACGTGTGTGGTATCTTTCTCGACATTCTTCGAAGTTTTCTATGTTTGTAGTAGTATAGTCCGTTCGTTTTTTACAGCGAAAAATTGCACCCTTTTTTATCGTATCTCCATATATTCCGAAAAGTAATCCCGGAAAAATGTTTTTAGGAACATAAAATATATTGCTTGGATTGAGTAGTATAACAACAATTTCACGCGCGCGAGAGAGATAAGAAGTGTAATATAAAACTAGTGTGACATGTGCTAAACTGTTGGATAAACTACACGATTATTGCCATTAAAAGCAATAGACAAGTTAACATAAGGTAATGTTATTGTCATTATCACTGAAAATAATGTCTCCTGCTGAGACTCTCTCTCGCCTTATGTATATGACGATGATATTCACTTGAGGATCACGACGATGTGCAGTTTAAGACGTGGAGAGGAAGTGAGAGAAAAAGATAGTTTATTTATTAGACTTACAAAGACAAATTTTATTTTCCAGACAGCCACTATAGCTTCCTTCTTCGTTTTTTTACTTTTTTTCTCTCGTGCTACCTTCAGGGCTCTCGTCTTCACTAACACTAGAGTACTTACTCAACATATCGCCACTACACATCAAGCACTCACCAGTGAAGTCATTTTCTTCTCCTCTCTAGCCTACTGTTGCTTTTCGCTTCCTACACGAAACCTAGAGCACACACAGATTGCATACCGTCATGAGAGAGTACTGGCTCAGTCACTGCATGTATGTACATTTTAAGTGCATGTATAATGGAGAAAAAATATGTTTAGTATGTGGACGTACACGTACCTAGTCAAAGCAACAAACGTGTGAGATGCAAGCTTCTCTTTCTTCTGCAGCTTTACTGGAACGGAGCACACTTATCGTGCTATTTTACTAACTACGACAACATTCAGCAGGGAAAGAGGCAAAAAAATCTGAGAGAGCACATACAGGCACACCGTCTCTATATATATTTGAGGAGGAAGACGAAGACGAAGAGAAAATATATGTATGTACATATACAAGTGAGCTTGATGGTTGTAATAATGGCAATGATGGCAATGAGATTCGACGATATGTGAAGTGAAGGAAGGCCAAATCGAACCCCCTTTTTTCCACCACTGTCCTAGTCTCTATTCTTCTCTGTCCATCCGCGACAATACGAACCTTGGAAGAATCACCACTACCACACTGCACACGGTATATAGTAAAATATCTTCAATTTCACGAGGTATAAGGTATGTACGAAAAGAAGTTGGAAAAAATAGGCTTTCATCCACCATGGTTTACATGGTGTTTAAGTACCCCCTAGGCAAAGCCGTTAGAAGTTGTAAACATTTCACTCTATTGCTTTTTTCAGCTTGCTTTAAATCGTCAACTGAAATAAGCTTAATGCTCTCTATTAGGATATGCATGCTTCTTCTTCTTCGTCTCTCGTTTTGGTGTGTCGGGGAAGAGGAAGGACTCTCTTTTATCGGACGCAAGAGGTGTACACTGCGAAGAACGAAACGTCGCAGGATACAGAGTGATGGGCTAGTGATAAGCTGGCGAGTCCGTTTACAAAACATATATACATACATGCCTGCACACAGTTATATAGGCAGTTTACGAGCACTGTACAGATTTTTAGAATCAGTGGAATTTCCTCCTAAAAACTCTGCACATACAAAAACATATTATTAAAAAGTACATACTTACTTAGGTATATTCTGTAGACAAAAAAATACACATGTAATCTGAACATTCTGAACGCATCCGAGAAATATTCCTTGTCCAAACACTCACAATACATGACTTCCGATAAGGACTACTATTGGCATTAGCATGACATTGAGAGAATTAGTTGGATACAACAAGCCCTGCAACGACTCGGTACGTGTATGTCTTCTGCGGGATGTAAAACGAATATTTTTTACGTCTTGGTTTCACATTTTGTCATGTGACTTGTTGACGAAAAAAATCGTCTAAAAGTATGCGAAAAAATGTTTGTTATTGTGGTATACATTTGCATTTTATGCGTTCACCAATAGACTCGTAAGATATGGTTTTATTAGCTTTTATTGTTGTATGCAAATCCGAAGAATGTCACCTGCTATCTTATCGGAAGATGTATTCATGTTGAATTGGAATGGGATATCCGAATTGTGCACATCTAGTGAACACCTTCAAAAACTTTTTTTATCTTATCTCGATGAGAAACATTGGAATACAATACATGCAATCTTTCTCCAAGAAAAACTAATATCGCAATAAATGTACAAATTCTCGAAATAAATTGAGGAAAAGCTTCAAGAATGATAGCAGGTTGGTCCAACATTTCACATAAAATGTTAAGGTAAAAAAAGGAAAGGATATAGTCTTTCTTCTATCAGAAATTGCCCATCTCTTCCCTTGTATAGCGGTACAATTGCACCACGCACAAGTGCTCCTCCAAACAAAGCCGCACAGTAAGAGAAACGAAGTTTTTTAAGACATTTTATTACAGCATAATGTATGCATTGGAATGCATTATTTCCCGGTAATACTAGCAGTCATGGAGCCATATCGTGTAGGTATATGGCTTGAACTCTAGCTGTCGAAATGATCTTTGTCAGACTGTTTTCCTAGAAATCAGTAACACCCGCAGGAGCTCCGGGATTGTAACCAAGTTAGTGGAAAGAACAACCATTTCATCTTTTATTATTCTCTCTACACACCACCAACAAAACTGTTCCCCGAACAAAGGAAGAAAAAAAGTCACCAGTCACCAGAAAAGATGTATAAACTCGAGAGAGGAGAGACAGAGATGAGATGGCAATTGCAGTGTGTAGTAACCGTATACATCATGCAGGAGAAATGAATACCTACTTGTCCTTTTCATTTTTATGCGTGTGCAATAATACATATATTGAAGGCATATATGCTGAGACATGGAGACTGACAATGGTAAAAACTATCGATATCGTAGTAAATGTTTTCCAAATTTATGGTGTAAAATGTCATGCCTGTTGCCAGCCTGTTTTTGAGCTATGACTCGGTTTGAGACGTAGGACGACATGTACTCCTCCTTCATCTTCATGCAATTGCATATATCTCATCATCAGTGTGAAATATCAGGATGAGTAAAATGCGAAAAAAATATATATACTTTAGTCATATAAAATTTATAAGTTATGTTTCGTGGAGAAAATGAAGTACAGTTTGGGAGAAGGTGTTCACCAAGTGGTGGTGGTGATACAAGTATAAAGTAAAATATGGAACGTTTTTACAACCCTGTAATATACAAAGGGGGATGAATAAACATACGGAAACAACGTGAAGTAATGAAAAAACAACTACCTATACACAAGCCACTATTATACAAGTTAAGTTGATAGCTATAATTCTCGGTAGCAAAAAAATGTACGCCTCATCTTCGTCGTCGTCGTCTATGTCTCTTGTGCATTTTTTCTTATATTATTCTCCTTCCCCACTTATTTCATCCACCACCTTCAACTATGTGAGCTCTGAAACGATCAAGTCGTCTTTTTCCTTTCAAAAGAAAACGTCTTGCAATGTTGGGAAAGATGATGTGTTGATGATGACGATGAAGAAGAAGATGCTGTTGTTGTTTTTCTCTTTCATTGCATGCAACATATATGTGCCGAATAACAACATGGCTTGTGTGTGTGATATTACTGACTGATATACACAGCGTAACTTTACGCTCATGTAATTCAAAGAGTGTATCCTTCAAGTAAGCATGTCAATTTGGAGAAGGCATGAAGAGATGTGATGGGTCGCTATATATAAAGAGAGAAGAAGAGTCAAAAACTAAATGTAAAAATGTGCATTGCTTTACCATTCTCCAACTTTGATCATCATCATCAACAACCATTCCGCTCATCTCCATCATCCATGGTCTTCCTGAGCAGTCAAGCTACTCCAAGTTGGCCTAGCCAGTCAGCAACAACATCAAGTATTTTCTTAATTATATAGGCAAGCTGAAAAGCATTCAGAGCCTTAGACAACCTTCAAACAGCTCGACTTGCTCAACTACAAAAAGCATCTCTCTCTCTCTCACGCTCTTCTTCTTCTCTCTCTCGTTTACTCTTTCTTTATTCCAACGCATCGCGTGGTGGAGCTGAGCATCATCGTGCATGATGCTTGAGAGTCTTTCTACCAACTACCCCTGCGAGTTGAGAGAGATCATCCCTTTGCACTTCTCTCTAGTCGAGCACTCACTCATCTCTACATTCTTGGCAGAAAAGAAAGAGCACACACTCGTCATTTTCTCTCTCTCTTGGCATTTGCAGGTAACACTGTACTCTAGCGTACAGCATGTTGGAGAGGCTGTGTGCTGAAAATGTGAAACAAATCCTCATAAAAACATATGCCACGACGCTGGACGTTCATCGGATACTCCTAATTTGGAGATTTATCAGCACATGCGATGAGAATCTTTATGGGTTCCACGGAAAATGTGGGATAATACTTTGCAGAAAAAAATATGAGAACATGGCGGTGGTGGTAACGCAAAACTCCCAATATGTCGGAATAGTGAAGTTAGCATTCTTGCACATTTCCTTGAAGAGTATATTTTGCTTGAGCATATGTATTTGCGACTTCATTTATGCATAACGAGCCGAAATATATGGAAGTACGACAGCCCTTGTAAAATGCCGACTTTCAGTGACTTATGGTATGAGAACGAAGAGTTTTAATGATAAAATGGTGTATAATGCGCCATTTAGGAGAGCTCCTCTTTGCCAGTTGACGGTGTTGTGGTACCCTTAATAACATGATGAGCAGTTTGGAGCAAAAGTTTTGTCCATCCATTTAGTTGTTGATACGCCTAAACGCTCCCTACATGGATGGAATATGGAAAAATTGTGAAAACAGACGAACAAGGTACCTTTTGACCAAACCACATTTTTGAGGGTAGGTCCGAAGGTTTCAGTTGCTTCATTGCTTCTCTGCCACTGTTGCAACAACACCAGCGCAGAGATGGAGAAGAGAGAGAGAGAGAAAAAGGCTCACCATCGTTTTGCATTGTGCGACTTCGGAAGAAAATGTGGAACGAATATTATGGCATCTCTCTTCTTTGCTTCACCTAGACATTTAAGTTCGTAGCATAAACACAAAAATACGATGTATTATCAACACTATGTGGCATATAAATGTTAGTAAGATGACCGTGCAATGTGTTATTACATATTACCGAAGGATGAGAGGGAATAATTATATTGGAAAGAGGCTCATCAATTCCTTTCATCGTAATTTCTGTCGAAGCCCTTATATTGAATAAGTTGCAGAACTTTTCATTTAATGCTGCGGGCCAAATGTAAAATGTACAAAAGCAAAGCACTCACGAACAAAACTTTTTTTTTGTACACGGATACACTTGCGTAAAAAAAGTGTGATGCTAGAGTTTTGAGTTGAAGGGCTCTTTGCTTCAGCGCATCATCCCTTGACTAGTCTACATTTTAAAGACAGAGATTTTCATACGGATGAGAGATGGCATCCCATTAAAAGTTCAACTCGACAAGGATATCCAATGTCGGACGGAATGTGGATATACACTAAATCGTTATGTATGTTATTTCACCTTTTTTGTCCCCTTCGTCTTCTCTTTACCACTTTTTTGATTCTGAAACATTGCAATGAAAGTTGCATTGCCCCATGATGTGAGTTTCAAGAACCAATAACTTGATTAAAAACTAGCTAATTTCCTATCCACTTACCTACATAGCAAACAGCATTCCTTTAGACATGGCATGATTAGTCTGGGGAGACGAGCGATTTTTACAGAAAAAAAATCATTTAATTGGAGTGAGTGAGCGTAGTCAGCAGACATTTATTTGATTTATGTTATTGCTTCATTGGAAATTTTGAGGAGAAAAGAATGTGAAAATTTGTGATCTGAATCTTTTTTCAGGGGCACACCCTGAACATGAATTTTTTCCTTCCTGTCCGTGGAATCTTCTCATTTTTTTTCTCTCTCTCTCAGAAGTATGTTTACCGAGTGATTGCTCACGGATCTTTTTTGTTGGTCTTTGTCATAGATGATTATAATGACTGTTCTTGGCTGATGATGGCCTTGGCACGGATCACTAAAAATGTGTTTTAAAATTCAAGACTGCTCTCATGTGAGCCAATAGTCGTCTTCTAAAGTCGTCTTGAGTGGGTATATGGGAGAGAAGAAGTGAGTGGAGTAAGAGTAACATCTTTACTTTTAACTCTTTCCTCCTGGAAAAGATGTTCCTATAACTGCTCAAAACTGCTATATTTTCTCGTTCCTCTCCCAACGTCTTCCGTTCACTTCCATTTGTGTATAATGTAACCAAATGCTTTTTTATGCATACATGCATCACACTCTCCGCATTCATCTGGAGTATACACACGTAAAGATCACGGGACTTAAGGAAGGGCGCAAAGCAAGCAGGGAGGAAAAGAGATGAAACGACCCTAATGCAAAACCAAACACCCGAAAATTCGGCTCATCCAAGCAAGTAAGCAAGTAAGTAAGCAAGCTGGAAGGTTGCCTCTTCATGTTCCACACACAGTTTTCCTAATACGTGAATCCCAAAGTTCTTTATATAATATGCATATATATACTTCACAATAATAATATATGTATGTACAATAAGAGTATGTGTAGGTATGTATATTTATGTATGTATGCACATACGGCGAGAGAGAGAGAGAAGAATAAGCGGAGTGAAAAAAGGGCCAACGAAAGAAAAAAATCTTTCAATATATAACCAAATCCATTGGACTGAGAGAGTAAAACATTCTCCAACGATGGCGACTCTTCTCTCTCCGCACTCCAAAAGCAGAGTACATAAGTTTAAGCAGTAGATTTCCATTTTTTACATTTTACATTGTACACACATATTTTTTTCTCCACAGTGGAACAAGAAGAATTTAGTAAACGAAGAGAGAGAGAGAGAGATGGTTGAGCTGACTGACTGAGCTGCAAGAAATAGAATGATTTGACAGTCAGTCACTCCTCATGCTTCTGGAAAATAACCGAGTGACTGACTGACTATGAATTCACAAGCAAAGGTAAGGAAAGAAAGAAAAAAACTGCATTTTCACAAAAAAACATATCTACTGAATGCCAAAGATGTGTGGAATATCTATGAAAAACGCACATTTCTCTCCCTCTCCTCTGTGTACTTTGACAAGGTAACTGCTCAGTCAAACTATAGAGGCAGATGATGTATATGTACATATATCTACACACATTTTTATATCCTCTTCCGTCACATCCTTCTCATCACCGACATCATCATCGTTGTCGTATTGTAAGGTAGCCAGCCAAGAGAAGTACTCAACGAATTGTGAATAAAGCAAATCTTGCTCACTTGCATACCAATAGTGAGAGAGAGAGACACATGCTCTCACGCTACTATTTCAAAGATTTCTTTCCTTATAGATATGCGTCACTTATCATGTGTATTACATTCCTCACGATATTTTTTATTATGTGCATGCATGATGTGTCTGTGTACATTATGAATTTTCACCGATAGATAGATGGTTACGATAGATGTGTGCCAATAGTAAAAAAATATTGTAACGGATGAGATGAGATTGGGTGCCTTGAAGGAATACTTATGTTACTTGTGCGAACATAATAAAAGAAAAGAGATATTTTTACTGGATCTGATTCGAGCATGAAAAGTATTGAGGAGAAAAAGAAACAAAAATATGGTGAGGGAGCCGAGAGAGAATTTACCTTGAGAGATGAGTCGTTGTGTTGTGACTGTATTTTCATATGCGACATAAACTCTGCATGCACAACGCACCGATTCGGATTAATCTGATACGTAAGCTGTGTCGCATCTTTTGTCGTGAAAAAGCACTGAGAGGGTTTGAATTTTTCAAAAGACACGAAATGCATTTATGCAACAGCTCTCCTCCTCTTGTACAATTTAAGAATTTTATAGTGCTGTTGCATGTACCATCATCATTTGTGTGAGTGTGTGTCTGCATATGCGATTGTATTCTAACCTATTCAACTCTCAGGAATATATATCCGCGTACTTCACACGATGACGATCGGGATGATGATGATGACGATGTGATGGAAAACCCCTTTCCGTCTTTACATAAAGCTTAAACGAACCAACGATGGAGATGTGAATGTGTGCTGGAAGTGCGATATACGATATTATGCAATAGAAAAGAGAGATGAGGAGAGAGCTGTGAATCACTTGCACTTTCCAAGATTTTTTTATTCAAGATGTGCATGCATAATGCGTTAACGAACAGTCTATTGGGATTTAAAGAAAATAAAATATTGAAAACGGATGGGGCGACTCAAGTGACTGACGGCTTGGAAATATATTCCAATCTCCTAAAGAACTGTTGCGATTGTATTGTTATCAAAGAGGTATAAAAGAGACGCGTCCCCTTTCCTTTATCTGAATTACTTTTTTCTTTTGTCTGATGGCTGATGTTGATGGAAAGGAAATCTCATAGGTATTTCCAAGCCAGGATGGAGGCTCAAACTCTAATTCATTTGTGGTGCAGTGTGTTGATGATGTTGATGTTGGCTCATTCAAGTTTTATTCAAGGATATTATGGTGATGGTGAGGAGGAATATGTACGAATGTCACTGTTACTGTGAGGAACCCTAACCCAACCTTGACTTATTTGCATTTTATTGAGAAGAGTAGTATGAATATGGATTCTAATCATGCATACATTCTACACGCATAAAAGGATGTGACAACGACGATGCGTTGAAGAAGCTTCTTCATCTCAACGAAAATTGGATCAATCGATCATGAAGCGAAAGTTAAGCAGAAGGGATTGAATGGGTGAGAGACACGTCAATCGAGTCGAGGAAGATACGTAAAATGAGCAGGCCAAACATAGTGATTGGCAGTAGTTGTAATCCATTCGCGCACTTTCATTAGTGTTTCAAGTTCAGATTGAGACAATAGAGCTCAGGTTAAAAAACTGCATTTCGATGAGTATCTTTTGAAGATGGAAAGGATATACACGAATTCGAAAAAGTCTGGATTTATAGATACAAGTGGTAATAATTCATTATCAAAAGTGAGTCTCCTCGACGTCGTTATTTTTTTCTTTAAATATACTCTGGTGTAGTATCAACATAGATCTTACCTTGGTGTATTATGTAGTTATGTTCATGATTAGATGCACAACTTGTACAGTACAAATCACAGTCAAATTATGAAAAGTTGCACGAAAATCTTTAAATTCATAGAAAACATAAATCAATAAGATATACACATATTATGAATATGTTTACCATTCTTTCAACAAGTTTTTTGTAGGTATTTTTGTAGAATCAAAACAATTTGATGTTTTCTTACGTTGGTTTACTGGAACGCCCATGTTACCTGTGCTGAAGGAAGAAGGGGAAATATTACATGAAAGTAGATACAAGTAGCGTCTGTGCAACCATAACCTTCAGCCGAACCAAGAAAAGTACAGAAACCTCCATCCACGGTAGGAGCAACTAGATAAGCGTTCGTATGTGCCTTTGTCGTTCAAAAGGCTGAAACGAGATGGCTTACGTTCGATCTTACAGGAACAACGAGTAACGTTCCTTGCACCACACGATTACATTTACCGCGTGTTATGGTCGACTACATTACAATTTAACATCAGACACACCAGACTAAATCAAATCTGTTCGGATTAATGAGCAGCTCATATCCAGAAAAAATATTTAGTATCACTTAACTTGCTCATGAACCTTAGTCCAGACCAACAATAGTCTTGTATTAATTATTCGTTTCGATTTGACACTACATAAACTTAACCCAATACATTAAAGTTGCACGAGTAACTACTTGCATACTTCAGATTGGAATATCAAGCACACCCACACGACAACTACGTGATTAATTGTATCTTATATCATCATCTGATTTGAAGCAAGTTGTAAGAGAAAAATTGCATTGGTGATTTCGATTGTGAAAATTAAGCACTCAAATGGTCTACAATGGAAATGAGTTTTAAAACAATTAGCATAAGTTTACCTAATAGTTAAGCGATAACTCTTGTTCTAACAATTAATTAGCACTTTATAATTTCACACGTTGCGTATCGTAGATAGTGCCAACGTTGTACATACATACGTGTGTGTATAGTATAACTACAAAATCACGAAATACCTTTAACAAATTCAAAAGTCAAGTGTTAAAGTTACCTCTTCTTTGTAGATAGCACAACAATTCTTCGTGTCTCTCAGTTTCAGCCAAACTACAAGCTCTGTACTGTACTGACGAAATATTATGCATCCTTGTAAAGGATCCCGAATTTAAAGGTTGACAATTTAGCTTGTAAATGTAAATTCTTACCTATTGGAATTCACTCATCTCTGAACATTTATGTAGATTCGATTAATTTCAAAACCAGAACCCAAGTGAAAAATCACTTTTTAATGAGATGTACCACTGATAATATGCTGATGAGCAGAGGACACAAGCAATAACTGCAACTTGCAACAAGTTTACAAACAAATAAAACAAACAAACATCTTGCTTCGTACAAATTCATCTTTAATTGCATTAGAAGGAACAACAACAAGTTGACAAGCAGACAAGAAGAAGCGTCATCATCATCCACAGCTCCACATGACGCTCTCGAGTCACACACTAAAAAAACAACTCTCACTCCTCATTTTATTTATGAACATGCTCAAAAGCAAAAGGCGTAGTAAAGTGTTTAGCATTTTTACGGAATTTGTTTTTAGCACAGAAGAAGAAGAGCCATTCGTGAGCTTCCCATTATCATCGACATCATTACCATACAAAAACAAACCGGCTCGTCGAATCGAATGAAATAGCCATCGTCTCAGCAGTGATCATAATATAAAATGCATTTTAATCAGTGTGCATGCATCTTCTTCTGCATATTCTTAATGATGTTCCATTCCATCATCTAAAGCGAAGAATGTCTGAAAAAAATCTGTAAATGTCCCTGCCCCATGTTTTGCGGTTTTACACTCATCCATTAAAACAGAACGTTGAGAAAAAAAGGAGAATGAGATTGACAGGCAGAGCGTTACATCTTTTCCACAGAAGAGATAATACATCCGTACATACAAGGAAATGCACAATTTACATGATATGCGGCTAAAACGAACATCTCCTCCACTCATTTTCTGCCACACGAGGAAAATGTATGAAATTGCATCACATCACCACAACAAAAATTCATAACATTGTGTGTCGTTACACCTTACACGCATTTGCATGTTGGCTCTCTGTTTGCTCTTTTCAACACACGATGAAAAACACGAGACAGTGATGTGGAGTGAAGATGATGACGAAGGCGTAGTAGATACTTACTTTTACTACTTGCATAAAGCTTCTGCACTCTTCTGCTCCTATGAACTTGTACTTTTTTATATTGTTCAGTGTGCTATGAGCAGTCAGCAACCCTTTTAGAAATCGTTTAACCCCGTAAAGAAGTGCATTCATATGATGAGGAACATCCTTTTCCTTCCTCTGGCACATCCATCCTCGTGAGCGGTGTGAGGACGAGTGTGCACACTTGTTGTCTCGTCATCTCTCCATCTCATTTTGGAATAAGACAAGACAAGTCTAGTACAAGACCAGCCAAAAGTTGAGAGCTGAAAGCCATGTGTGAGTAAGCATCAAATCAGGCAACCTACCTTTTGCGGAACTGGTTCCCCAAAAAAATCTTAACTTTACCTTCATCACAAAATATCATCATCATTATCCTTCGTAGTTACAAGTTGAGAATGGAAACTGGGAAAAATTCAGGGATGATCTTCCAAAATACCTTTTACGTTTAGTAGAGTCCAGCAACTTAAGGATATCACAATAAGATATGCACACACGTTGAGTTTTTGTAGGAAAAGGCAACGTCATTGTCAATACGCCATAAGTTCTTTCATTCAGAGTGTGTGTGAGAGAGAAGGGTTAATAGAAGTGGAATGGTGTTTCCCTATTGTTAGTGATTGTTTGGTGTTTGTGTTGACTGGATCTTCAACTTCCTAGATACTATACCAGAGCAAGAGGATAGCAAGCTTTTTTTGTTTCTTTTTCGTCTGTCTTGTGAGTTGTCATTGATTAAACGTATACATTGCAAGGAATAAGATGATGATCTTTGTGTGGTGTCGGTGGTACGGTGTGACAATGACATAACGAGCTTAGCTTACACATACACACACTTTTTTTGGATATATAGTGACATACTTTGAATGATAACTGGACACGAGTAGACAGGTGAGGCTGCTGGAACGAAGGGATGAGGAAAGAAAGGTCTTCTTTCTTTTTTGAGCGTTATCCTTTTGTCAGACGGACATAATGTAATCGGTCTAGCATTGCCACCTTCCAAGAAGTGGGAAAGTAGTGGATTTCTTGAAGAACATTGTACTTTATTGTCATATCTCTTTACCCATGAACCGCATCATCAGTTTTCTTGTATCGTCCCACCGTCTTTGATGTGTGCACAGTGCTAACTTGAATGCGTTATAGTATATGCATATGCACATTATGTAAACAGTGAGTTTGTGTACGTATATATGTTAACTTAAGTTTTATGTGTTCAACGGGATATGGAGAGTTTCTTTGCTCACTTGATGATATGTTCCCCTGTGTATTGCCATCGGCTGCCGAATAAAAACCAAAAACGTCTGCTTGCTCCCATCGCCATTTCGTCCGATCCTCTTTAAGAAGAAGTAAGTCAGTGTACACACACATCTTAAACCGAGTCACTGGTTGCTGTCAGTTCACAAACACGCGAGTTTAGTCAGGTCTCCCAGTGGGAAAAGAAAGTTAAGCTTGCGAGTAAACAGAGAAGGAGAAGGTCGAAAAGTGAGTCACTTCCCTGAAAGAGTAGAGAAAACGGGTTAAGGAATACACCAGAGAAAAAGTTGGAAAAGCTGCTTAAAGCTCCCTTATTGCTCTCGTGTCGTCGTGTCTCAAAGTTGTCTTGTGTTGATAGCGATTAACTTCGTTTAAACAGTGATCTTGATCTTGGTTTTAGTAAGTAAAAGCTATACCCATTAGGACCTTGTGTGACTCAAGAAAAAAAGACACGAAACCATATACTCGCCCTTTCATGACAAAGTTTTTGTGGTGTGTTCTGCGGTGGTTTGGTTCTCGGGCTTTTCTCTAAAATCATAATCATGAAATCATGTTGATGGCAATGATTATATGATGATCAGTCATTCATATGAAAATGAGGAAAGAAGAAAAATGTCTCTTGCGAGAAGAGATGCAAGGGGAAATGTAACTTTTTTTTACAAGAGTTTGCTTAACTTGTCACTTTGATATCACAAAAAGTTGATGAACTCAAAAAGTATACAAAATCTGTTCTTCCGAGGAGAAAATATATATAAAAACTCGTGAGACCTCATCTTGAGTCCTGGAACTCGGTATAGAGATATGTAAATGTACCGTTCTGAAGGCTACACGACTTGAACAACTTGTTGAAAGATTTGTGTTCAGTTCCGAGAGTTTCATGTTCGCTCACGACAGCAAGTGCAAAAGCAAAAAGCTCTATGATACTTTGAAAAGACTCCCTCTCGCACTCCAACTGAATCGAAGCGACGTGGGCTGACGCATTAATTTGAATGTTAAATGACACTTGACTGCTCATGTTATGCTCTGTTCCGAGAGTGTTCTTTGTTGTTTACTTTGCTTTGTAGATACGTCTACTCTTTTTTAGCTCCGATGATGATGGCACTTAAGCAGCAAGCGATTTAACTCTCCCTATATCAATGCTACGCACCGCAGCATAATACCGGCACCGGCAAACTCAATGAAATACGGATTGTAGTCATATCGGATCAAGAAGGTGTCATCCTCATGATGATCATGATCGTCATCATCACCATCACGGCTGTATTGTCATTATCATTCTTCTGAGCGTGGAGAAAGGGTTCTCCAGATAATAGTTTCTTTTTTCCCTACCAACGACGATAATCATTACCGTTAAGCATCAAATGGGATTCGTGAATGGCTCCGGAACCACACTGTTGACAATTTGTGAGAAGCGATTTTCCAATCAGGCATGAATTGACTCGAGAGAGGTGTATTTTCTGTTTTCTGACGACGAAACATCCCTTTACTTTTTTTATGAAAGTAAAGTGTCATGTTCATTTTGTGGTTTAATGGAGCTGAAAAAAGGATTCTCCAGGAAGAAAAGTCTCAGAATGCCCCGGTGAAGAAGTTAGTCGAATGATCTTGCAAACGTCAGTGATCTGAACCTGAACAATATTGCCGTGTTCCTCGAGTACACCTTTACAGACTATTGCTGTACGACTGAAAATAAACTGGATAAAAAAGTTGAAGATTCGTTTGTAAGTTGTCACCTTTTTCCATTGTTTGTATACACGTTTGGTGCTTTGTCGTTCAACAAAGTTGGCATACTGCAATTCGTCACTGCGCAAGGTTCAACTGGAATGGTGCCCTACCTACAGCAGGAGTCAGTGGTGCTGACAGAATTATAAATGGGCAGTTGATGGTTTTTGAACTTTTTTCCTCTCATTAAAGTTGACATGAGAAAAGGTAGGAGGGTATGAGGAAGCTGAAGCTTTTGTTGAAGAAATGAAATAAGTGGAACTTTTTTTCTTTTGTTTTACTCCATATATACTGCACCGTTACATATTACGAGTGTTTCAACTAGTTCAACTCTACAACATTAATGAGATTGAATAGGTATAAAGTTTGTGAGAGAGGAACAATTTGGTAAATGAAAATAGTGGTTTTGCTTCTCGTTATAATACAATAGTTTTTGCTGTGAGTGTATCCTTAGATTAAGTCGAATGATTAGTCGCCGCAACTAATACAATGTGAGAGAGAGAGGAGGAACGGAACGGAGGAAAAAAAGAGGAAACTGGAGAAAAGATGGAAAACTTCCTTCACCCAGCATAACAGGTATTTTACGACTTGTTTTCGACAGAAATAGATTACCTCTCTGTGTTTTGTATCAGAAACAGATGGCCACGTGGCCCAACTTTTTGTGGCGTGTTTCTCTTACTTTCCTCTAACCTCAACCACTATTACTTTTTGAAAGTAAAAACTTGTTATTATTATTATAGCTCTAAGTGGATGTTAAATCGAGTTAGGAGTAAGCAAACATGAGCATGTACCCCTATCACCTATCGTGATATCAAGTTACGGTAAATTTCGAACATAAAAAGATATTATTTGTGCTCAGCTCAGTATAATCCACGAAGCGGAATGAGTCAGTAGATACTTCCAGAGAAAATGAGTTCTAGAACAAAGTTGGGAATTAATATCTTAATCATGATGAGGAAATTCCTTCTCCAATCGATTATTATCCTTGTCATTTGTAACAACTCCATGACGGAGACGACGGACGGAAATGAGTGGATTAATGCTCAAGATGAGTATCAGCATCTTCAAAGAAGTAATCTCACTTCATTCCCCCAAACTTCCATCAATGAAAGTTTCAATGGCCAGACAAGTAATCAATCTCCTCCGCCTAACAATGCGGAGGAAAGGAGTACCATGAGCAGCAACAATGGAAGAATAGGATCCATACCACCGACAGCAGGAGTAAAGAAAGTGGAAAGGACTCACAGCAGATTCAGAACGGAGAATCAGATTTGTTTGAATGTAACAACGGTTACAAAAGCGGTTCACCTGTCGGAGGTAGTTTTCGCAGGGAAAATCCTCAAGTTGTACGAACAAATGCCGGCAGTCATACAAGTCGAGAATTTGACCTTGCTTCAAGCTGCTGCTAATGACTATTCTGCAAAGAGGCGACGGGAGAGTTATTTTGGGGATACTTTGAGAAGAATCAAGGCGAAGCCTCAGCAATTGAAGCAATTCCCAAGATATGAAGCTGTCGTGCTAATTAAAACGGTCTTCAAAGGGCCCAAAAGTATGGAGGATGCAACCGTGACGGCGCACGTTGACCCAAATGAACTCATCAAGCTGAAGCGAAGTTCATCCCGGTGCGTGAGAAGACTGCGAGCGCTCGACACGCGCTTGTTTTTCTACAAGTCTATTGAGAATTCTGCTGATGACGAGGATGGGAGTCGCCGAGGAGGTTTTGATTTCAGAAACAGGACCGTTCCAACAACAAAAACAAGACTTGCAGCAGGAGCAGCAACAAGCAGCACGTCGTCAACAACGAGGAGTCGAAATCAAGGAGTTCCTACAACCGCTGGAGATTTGAGCAGCAGGACAAGGACAAAAGCGGTTTTTCGAGCGTCAGCTCAAGCTTTCTGGCCAGTCCCTCCCACGCTTCTGGTGTTGGATGCGATTAGAGCTGCTGTGAGAGGTAAGCTGACACTAGCCATTGTTTTCCTATCATATCAAAAAAGTAAGCTTGTAAAATTATCGAGAATGTAAATTTTCTCGCTTATCATCTCACGCGCTTTCATATTTTTTTCGTGCTGGAAAAAAACCTCTTGTCCAGTCAAGAACTTGCAAAGTTGCCATGTTTTATGTGGCTGCTTCGCTTGCACGAGCCTCGAGTAGAATATGTACAAGTGAAAAGAAGTTGCTTACTACTTGTAGCAGTATTTTTTGGACATGTGTCTGCTTTTCAAATCATGTTACACACAAACTTAACTTCTTCTTCCACTTTTTGCATTTTTCTTTTGCCCAGTTTCAGTATCACATTTTCCTCGAGCGGATACATTTCACCACGAGCATATCTTAATTTATTGAAGGACATGAAAATGCAACTACCAACTTTCGTTTTTTGGTATGTCCCAAAAAAGTTGTTCCTGGAGATGAGATGTCGCCTGCAGTGCCATTATTCTGCATATCATTTACTCATTATGGCGAGTGACCCCTACCTTGCTTGCATCATCGTGGCTTGTTTCTTTGACGTTGTGACATGAAATGAGGCGTTCAGGAGCGTGGCATTTTTTTCTTTTTCTTTCTACCCATTCATTAACAAGTGTTCCTCTCTCTCAACCCAGGCATAAGGAGTTGTCAGTGTACCTGAGCGTTGACTAAATGTTGCTTGCAACTGCACTTGAGGCATTCCACGTTTTTTTGCACTGTTAGTATGTTATCTCAAAAGAGTTATAGTTACATCATCGATCAACCAGTCATGCAGTGAGTTTAGGGGGCGAGAATGGCTCTAAATGGTACTTCTTATTTCAGAATGGATGACGTTTATGACGCACAAGTGATAATGCGGGATTTCTTCTTTTTTCTATTATGCTCACCATAACTCAGCAGAGAGAAAATGCAAGGAAACTGTGGGTAAAATAGCCGCTTTTAGTTTCTCTCACAAAAATACGGTAATGGGGAAAACGTGCTTTTAGTGCAAATACGAAGAGGAAAAAATGTAGGTAGTAACTTTCAATAATCCTTTTGATCCGTCGTATTCTCCATTTCGAAATTGTATATGACAAGAAAGAACGATATACGCTCATTCTAGAAGATGCAATAATACACAACAACAACAAAAAATTCGGACACTGGATAAATTTTTTTCTCCAGGCATGTTTCATGCATAAACATATGTGGAGAGACGTTATTTGAGAGTATGATTGTGGTTGTGGCATTTATCCGCAATTTTCGTGAGAAACGACGACAGCCCCGATATGTATAGAGTTGAACGCGTGCTTAAGATGTAAGGATCACATTTGTCTACAACTGATCCATATTTTGGCAACATTTTCCTTCCCCTCAGCTTGGAATAATATACACAAAAGTGTAAACTCTTTCAGAAAACGCTCGCGAGTCTCGTGAGTGTACATAACTTGCTTCCGCCCATGTTTCATTTTTTCCCGTCCCTTAATCCGTTTCGTAATCATAAGCATTATAAGGAGGAAAAGGACAGTATACTTATATCCAGAGGAAGAAATGCGTTGTTTATGGTAAAAAGCCGGAACTTTGTTTCGTGCAGTTTGATCCTCCTGAGATTCAACAACCAAAACGTTGGTTATCTTTACGGTTTAACCTGGAAAAAAGTTTGTTGAAGAGGGTTTTTTGGTGAAGAATTTGCATGTTTAAAATATATGGCACGTTTGTTTGTTGTATCGCGGATTTTGCTCAAGACTTCATCTGCTCTCACATTTTTTGTGCATTTTCTCAGCTTTATTTATGATGGCATGTGTGGAGTAAACAAATAGTAGACGTGGAAGAAAAAAAGCCTAAGGTGATTTTAGTGAATGAAGATGGGACGAGAGAAGATGTATCAAGTCCAAGACAAATGACGACGTTTAGATTTATTGTAAATATCTATCAGTCTGATCTTCACGATGAGATGAGAGGCTAAAAAATTCGGATGGGGATTAGGAACGCGAAATGATTAACTCTTCGAAATCTTGTGGATGTTGTGATATCCCACGCACTCTTCCCAATCATCTCTAATTTACAAACAATAAGGGAATTAGGGGCGAAGAATTCAGCTCATGCTTGAGGTTCGAACTCTTCGAACATGTGGATGACCTATCTTGATACTTTATGCTTGAAAGCAATCGTAAGAAGGACAATGAAAATCAGGAGTTTTGTAAAACATAAATGATGAGATGATGGGCTATTTACCCACAGGTTAAAATTTGAATGTCAAGGCACAGCTCAGTCGATGACGTTTTTTTGATTGCCAAATTGCCAATAGTCCATTTTTAGCACTACTCTCAAGGCATAAAATTATCATAAAGTGTCAGTCAATGGATTGATTGGAAAATGATATGATGTTCAATTGAAACAGTTTAATATGCTAAAATAAATTTAGTGTAATATTGCAGCCATTCCCAACTAAATAATGGATGACTCAACGAAAACTATTTATTAGGTACGTACCTACCTAGACTGTCTGCGAGACTCTCCGCTGATCAAAATATTTGGCTCATTTGTGGTCGATGGATTCAATAAAAGAAGATGAAAATGAATGTTCAGTTCACCAGGGCATGGATGCTCGGCATGCCCAAAATAGGTTAAAAGGAATGGCAAAATGCAAAGAAAGGCGCAAGCACGCAGCCCAGCTCACAGGTAGTAGGCAAGCAAAAAAGCAATCCTCATACATCCTCTTCACTCTCGGCAGCAGTCAACTCTCCAAGATGAAGGCAAGTTGAGAGGGTGGAGAGGAGAAAAATGTTTCAAAGTTTGAAAAGCGAAGAGGAACAAGTGGAGATTTTTATAGTCTAAAGACGCCTCATTTCCTAGGGTGGGGTACATCCACCATAAATTAACATTATCATGTGTAGATAATAAATGCATCCACTTCACTAGAAAGACATTCACTTTAAATGTAGGCATAACACAACAAAACAACAACACATCTTTCTGTAATTTACTACTTTTGTGTCGATTCGATACTGTGCATATACAATATGCGTGTGGGTTATAGATTGCGGACAAAACAATAAACGCACAAAGGCCGTCTGCTCCAAAAGCGGGTCTTAATCATCCTCATATTCATCTGACATACAAATATTATGCACATACATACAATATTATAATGTTCGGCAGCAATTATACCATCCGACTGACTAATCGGGAAACGAAAACTTTCCAAAGTATGTATATATTCTTTTAGAAGGTGGATCGAAGATGTTGGTGAGTGACCGCCTCTGTTGACATCAGTAATGAAAGGATGGGTAAATGGTGAAAAGTTTAATAATTATCCTGAGAAAATTTTATTGCCCTCATTTTTTGGTTACTATCCACTTATATGAATTCTTCACTTCCCAAACCAAACCTGGGAATACCAATTTGGCTTAAAGATGTTATTACTGAAGTAGAAGTTTATTGTACGTGCGTAAAAAGGAGTGATAAAGTTAAATTACCACTCTACTTCAACAACACACATACATACCTCAAGAGCCAATCAGATCTTAGGCTAATTAGACAACTCTTGTAAATCAAGGCTGCACAGGAACAGTCAACAGATTACGGCCGAGATTTCTTTTTTTTTTCATTTTTGGAGTTAACAAGAAATCAGCATCCTTTTTACGGGTTGTATGTAGGTAATCCTCTTAATTTATGTTTGCATGTTGGTGGACGGCGACTACGGTTTTGGCATGCAAATGTTCTCAGGAATTCCAGGAAGTGTTAGATTTGTTGTGCGCACTTGTGCGGATGAGCTCATCAATGTGTATTGACCACTTCTTACATCAACGAATTAGAGCCATTATTAATCTGGTTTTGTGCTCAACTTAACATTGCATTCCTGTCAAGCTTTAAAACAACATTCCACCACCACCACCGCAACATGTGGTCTTCCGATGAATTCCGAGGAAAACAAATGCTAATGGATTTGGACATTAAACGACAAAAAATCAGCCCTTTAATCGTATTCTAATGACTTGGCTCTGCATAGCTTTGAAAAAAGTGTTTCCATGAAAAGGGTTTATGAATGCAAGCATACATTCAGAGCGATACATTAAACTGGCGATTGGCTGATTTGTGCTTTTACTTTGCAGCGCACTAAAAGATCAATGCTGTTACAAATGTTCGACATAGATTATAGTTTGACGGTTGGAGTGGAGCACAGATTATTAGAAATTCTTTCCAGTTTTCATAGCGCACATCACTTTTGTAGCAAAAGTAATGAATCAATTCGTTTCCAATAGGTTATCCCTATCCGTCAGACTGCATACACCTTTCTTGTTTTTTTAGCCTGAAGCTTTATGCCCTGTGAGTCAGCGCTCGACAGCCGTGTTACGACTTACGACGTGCTGAAAGGGTTGGCTTGATGGTTTGATGAGCAAAAGAATGTTGGCAATGGCGCTAGAACATTATGGTCAGTATCTCATCATCCTCATCTCACACACAGCCCTTTAAGCTGGCTCCACTGTCTTCAAGGCACAAACTGTGAGAGAGATGAGAAGTCAATACGCATTGTTGTGGGCTATTAGCCGCTGTCGCTATCGGCCTACTTATTTACATTTCATCATCATTTCACCCCAACTTACAACGAAAATCACTTGCATACTTTCAAGATACACAACAAGACAACATAAAGTTCAGAATCTTATCTGCCTCCTTCATCGAACTAAATATTAATGACTGTTTTCTCTTTCACCCCTGCACTCAGACAAAATCTCCTCTATTTTTTGTTCATCTTCTTTTCCTAAAGCTGCTCTATCCGTACTCCAATTTTTCGTCGAAGTGAAGTTTTACAAATTTTGATGGTACATATAGCATACTGCTCGCATAACGTAGAGCTCAAATATATCCATACGCGTAATTAACCTTTCCAACCTTTCGGTAATGTATCTTGACTTGCCGTTCAATTTTCTTGACACGCTTTTTGCTGTAAATAACTTTCACACTCCGTTTCTACTGCAAGATACAAACAGTAATCATGGGGGCTATCAAGCGTAAAGTTGGAAAAACTCAAACGGTTTGTACTCCACACGGACATGTAAAGTACACCACGTTTTCCTGTGATAAATTTTCTTCCGATGGATCTCGGATATGATATGGGCTAGGCCGAGAAAAAATGGTCTCTACAAGTAAAACTAAGGGCAAATGTGTGTTACCGCAAGGAGCAAAAGCGAGCCGACATGGAGAACATAAAAGTGCCAAGGGATGCGTGGAATACTGGTGGATGGATGGGGAAAGGGTGCCTTTATTAAAGTACATACAGAAGGCACAAGTAACACCTCCAGTAAAACCCACTCTTCCTATCGCATCATCCACCTAGAAAATCTCTCATCCTCACTTAAAGTAACATCCACCTAATTTTCTTTATCAAGGTGTACACATTACAAGCTTTCAACCTAAATTTTTGTTGAAAAAAAAGAAACAAGTATTCTCCGTTATTTTCCTTCTTGCACGTTTATGCATAACTAATAGCTCTTTGCTTTGCCACTGATAACCTATACACAAGTATCTTTCTTGTCGTGACATGGCGTAACCATTGAAAAAGTTTCGAGTACGATTTTCTTGCTTCTTTTGGTTAGAAAATTGTTCTTACAAATTGTTCACCGAAGAGATTTTCGTTTGCTTTTGGAATCCGTATATGCGTTTTATCAAATCGTTGTTGTAAACGGAATTCATTCGGTGAGTGCAGGGAAGGGTCAATAAAGTGAAAGAATTGAATATATCCACTTTTTACCTCTACAACACATTATATTACGAGTATAAAATGAGGAAATGAACTGTCCCTCGGATAATTGCAGATGAACATAATTTAGCTGGCTTTTAAACATCTGTTAGCATCCAACCGTGAATAATTCGTTTTGGTCATCTTGGGTCATTTTATATTGGGTTATATGAATGTAATGTTGGATGATTTGCATGAGCTACACAATTTCAAAGTTCTAAATCATATGGAAATGGAAGGAAATCAGAAGAAAGAGGAAATAAGGAAGGAATCATGTTTGCGATTATCTCGCATGAGTGTTCTGCTTCAACCAGCCTAGGAAAAGCTGCTGCAATTCTCCCTGTTTTAAATCCCTTCTGAAAGGAGTTAGTAAATTGCAGAGAGTTTTTGAATGTTTCAATAAACTAATATGCTGTCGTTGTCTCCTATTCTACTTCAAAGTTGATGAGATAGCAAGCTGGGTTTTAACATGCATATAGTTTTACATAAAAGTGCATTTTACGTTTTTTGATAGATAATATGGCCATATCATACTTAAGCGAGATGATACAATGCGAAGTTAAAAGGGAAAAGTAACCAGCAGCGATGTATCTATATATTTAGTTGAGTGAGCGAGTTGAAAATATATGTTGCGTTTTTTGAGTGAACTCCCATTCCAGACCTTATTTGGGAGAGAGGACGACGATGAGGACTGGAAAGATATTCAGCGGAACTGAACGGATTTCTCCTTCATTTCATTATGATGCAACGTTGCGTATATATGTGCATTTTTAAGCAAGTTTACTCCTTATTGCATGGCATGGCATCTTGATATTTTTTCGTCATTTTTTTCTTATTTTCCTTGTCTGTCTTCAGTATTCACGCATCTATAAGCGCTGATTCCTTCCATCATTGCATTTTATATATTATGTGCAGCCTAATGGCTTGTTCGTATCTCATCGCTTCTCAGAGTTTAGTTAGTCAGTTCAGTCACTTTCCTTTACAGTTTTTGGTATTCATTCGGCCACGGAAAAAAATTATGGAAGGAGAAAAGGAGACCACTCTGAAAACGATGATCGTCTTGTTTGGTCAAGTTATGCGTAACTACTACTACGTGTTATATAGAAAGGGGATGAAAGAGAAAAGGCAAACTGGGCATAAATGTACCGCACGCACATACATGATCTCTCTATGCACTTTACAAGGTTGCTTATATATTTGGTGACCTATACCATACCGTTGCTGTGTATCTCCTCTTTAAAGGGTGTTCAACACTCGACGAGTAATACTATTTGTATGTATTTTTTTTGCTCCAGTTGGGTGGTCCAGCCAATATTTAATCACAGAACTAGAGGAAAGGAACTTTTAAAAGAAATACATTGTATTTATAAACCACACGCACTTATCAGCCATTTGCATTATGCTTTTTGAAATACACGAAAATATAGAAAAAAGGGTTCGTATAGTAAATGGAGCTTTGTTCTACTTTTCTTCAAAGAAAGAAAGATTGCATCTCAAATATATTTCTCACAATCGAACGTAAATCTTTACGAGATTTCCAGATCTTTGTTTCTTTCATTTTAACCATTCACTTTACCCCACCACTCATTGTTTCTCCTGTGGTCGGATCAGAGAGACAAATGTTCAAAACCATTATTTGTTTTTCCCCTGCATTTCATTTAATGTTTGTAAGACATGCGTATGCAATTTCTCATAATTTGCCTCAGCGCTTCAACTCTAAAAAGATGTGAAGACAAGGACACAAGATGATGCAGTTGGAAAAATGTAAATGATTCATGTTTCACTTTTCACTGAATTCCATTTACATACAAAAAGTTACTTCTTGTAGGACTAACTAGCAAGGTTGCATAATGCATTCCAGAATTATGAGGCTACAACTGGAAAGAATTCCTTGTGAATTATTTAAAAAAGCAGGGATAATTTCGAATGTTAAAGAGACTGCACAACTTTTTCCTTCAATCCCAATTTACTTGCCAACACCGTATCATCATAAGTTTTTATGGATATTCTGTGTGACACTTGGCTGCAATATAGAAACCTTCTTGAAAAAAATTATTTCATCCATATTCATTATATAATTTAATTTACATTTCGAAAAAGATGATTTAAAAAAGTCTGAAAGCTACGGAAAAAATCCTTATTATGCATGCTTTATGACAGCAGTAGTACGATATCCCTTTGACTGAATGACCATATCCGGAAAAGAAAGATAATGACTAGAGAGATACTCTCCATTTCCACTTTCCACGTGTATGCTTATGTACTGGATACATCCACTTCCTCCTGCACTTTTTTACGAAGCGTATCATCACAGCTGGTGATGATTCATTGGCAAATCAAAAAGCAGATTATACAATGCTAATTCTCCACAGCATGATAATGACGATGGCGAGGACGTAATGGGAAGATATCAAATAATTTTCATCAGCTTTTTTTGACCACCCATTTATATATTTGTGGACGCGTTACGGTCTTCCTCTTCTACACCAGGTCGAACATAATATCATCCATTTTATCCATTTCCAGATCAAGAAAGGGAATCAAACCATCATCTTTGCCTTATCTAGAAAGTGTTAAACTGGAGATGTGTTTCATTAGCTGTAAATTCCCTTCATCAGCTTCCTGAATTTGTTACTCGCTCCTTGTTACGTCGTTTTTTGGGTGTGCTCTTGTGCACTACTACCATAATATCTCGTGGAAAAGAACTTTTGGAAGATTCATGAATTATACGTTCTGTGTGCTCTGCACCAGCTGCTACTTACTTCAACTTCAACCACAATCTATTACACTTCTGGAGGCATATTCGGGCTATTATATTGCTTTACGCAATCAAGCAATCAAGATAGAGAATTAGCAGGAGAGAAGACGGGAAAGAAAAGAGAAGTTTTCAAAAACTTTTCCCTTTGTTACCTTCATCTCTCACTCTCCTTTGCTTGACACACACTGTGTTTTTGCATAATATCATGTGCTATCCCTCTTGTGATCTTATACAGTTCCTTCCCTTTCCTCATCCCTGAAACGAACATCATTCCACACAAAAAAATGTATTTCTATATGAGCTATACTGCACGGTTGAGTCATTTTGAAGCACGCATATTTTTCCTCAATAATATTGAAGCCCTAATGACTCCTCTCCTTTTAGGGAAGGGAAATTAACGAAAAGCCATCGCCCTTGTGCTGAAATATGGTAATGCCTTTCAGCAGCGGAGTGCAGTGGTATGGTGGTGTGGTGGTAGCCCATAAAAACTCTCTGTATTCTGAAATATCTTCTTCTTAAAGCCTCCACTTCAACGAAATCTACTAGCCCTTTGAGAAAGAGGTTATATATATGCGCTTGTGTCTTCAGTCTTCAGGTTCACATTGACAGTCAATGACTGACATGAAACCCCATCATCTCCAACAAATACCACCACCACTACCAAAGCACATGTGAATCCCCAAGGCAGAACGGAGAATGTGAGGGTAAGAGGGTATTACCATTTGAAATGTGATACTCTCCCCCCAACTAAATACTTTTCCCCAAAGACTCAAATGTTTTTATTGTTGATTATTGCCAAAAGGAGAGATTATGGAAAGAAATTAAGAGAAACTTGTGATGAGTAGTATGGCTGTAGCACATGTGTGCCAAAACATGGCCAATGGTCACCTGAAGCTTTCTTTCCAAACTTAAAAAAATGTTTTAATGGATGGATTCAGTTGTAAGTCCTTTTTCCTCGCGGAAAAGTGGTAGGTGTATATGTACACCCGGACATAATTAGGCATGCAAGCAAGCAGTATGCTCTCCTCAAAGATGTTGATCAGTGTAATGTGCGCATCAAATGGAATGGTCACGCTTGAATTGCCTCGTGTGTGATGATGACATGGCGTTGGAGGAGTAAGCATGTGTGCGAGAGAAATAGGCGAAAATGACGTTGTTTTGCTAGCCAATTGTGCGTGAAATGAAATGGAATTAAATCTGTGCTAGTAAATTGCGATGCTTTTTCCAGTCAAACTCAAAGTCTGAAGGAATGCAGCGAGAGGTGCACCAGAGATAGAGCCTGTAGCAATAACTCCATGAAGATGGTAATGAATGTGGTGTGTAAACCTAAAAACTAATGCTTGTACCTGTGTCATGTTCCTTCTTCCTTATTCTAACCTTAATCGCCCATGAAAGTTGGCACGCATGTAATTTATTTATTAGGTCTGGTCTCTACGCTTATATATACTACTCCAAATTATCCCCTTTTCTCGTCTTGAATTTCATTATTCATGCACGAATCACATTGTTCGGACTGAACTCGATCTTCACTATTTGTACATAGTCACGGTTGTTTTGCTCACCAAGTTGTAATAATAGCAATAATCATAATAGTTAGAGGTGACTAGGTCTTGTCTCACTTGACCATATTTGACTTTGGACAAAATTGTTTTTGCTTTATTTTTTTTCTCTGAAAAAAAATACTACACTCATTGTTGAGTGAGAAAACATGTTGCCTCTTTATTACTTCATAATATTACTAGCATCAACGCTATGTCTTAACTCATTCACACACACACATTCTTTCTGACAGCTACGTTTTCAGCTGTCATCTTTCTCTGAGATGATATGTTCGTCTGAGATAACATGTTTTAATCAAGCAACTAACAATAACGCACCTAATTTAAATGGAGTGGAATGATTAAGCACACACATGATAATGTATACTATTACATACGCAAATGAAAAATGGACTCGAGGGTGAAATTGTTGCCAACTTAAATTACATTCAAAAAGATAAAAGTGGACACACAATGTAACTGATAATGGGGGACATCACTGTCGAGCGAATTCCCACTATTTGTATTTTTTTTTGGATGAGAAACAATCCAAAAAATTCAAAACCAAAATCTCAGATATTTCTTCCCTTTTCTTCTAACTAAGATTTTTTTCATTAAGGCTATCTTGCTGGGGGAGACAATAAGATACTGTCATTTTGAACTCCTCTCATGCAAATCAACTTTGTGTGTTCCTCTGTCTGACTCATTGTCGTGTAGTCGTGTCCTTTATTCAGCACTTGTCTCCCTCCATGATTTATGCATTTGTCTTCACTCTATCCGACTTGACATGTAAATTGTATAGGATCACGCTGTTACAAATGAATTTTTTAGCCACGAAAACTCCCTAAATAATGCAAATCCACAGAAAAAAAACTCCACTTGGCTCGTTTCTTTTGACAGTCATCTCCATCACATAAATAATTGAGGATGGAAAAAGTGTGAGAATGCATAGCCTCACAGGATGAATTCCTTTCAAAGAGCGTTAATCACAGGAATATATTCGCAAAGTTGTATAAGATCCATGAATGACGCACACTTGCCAAAAACAGCGACACTCTCTAGACTCTCATGTCTTAACTCTATCCCTATAGGTTCAGGTTAGTCTATTACATTTATTGTTGTGCGAAAAGTGAGTCACGACATCGGCAATTTGGAGCCAAAGCCAAGCTGATGATAATGATGATGTAGATTATTGAGAGATTTCAAGAGAGCCGAAAAGTTTTTTTTATATAAGTTTTGTGGTTGTGCTTGTGGCAGTCACCCATCATCAAGTTCACAAGTACCTAATTCACCATTGTATAAAAAGTATAATGACTATACATGTTCTCTCTCTCCCTCTCAGCTCTTTTTCTGACACACTACGATCATGTCATATTTTATGCTAATTAATGACGTGGAAACTGACAGGAATATCCCTGAGAATTTTCAAACCACTGAAAAGCTTTATGCATGCTTGATAATTGGAGAAACGTGTGTAATTTTCGGCGAGATATATTTTATTTGACCCAAAGTGTATAATATTATAGTGAACTAGTTGTTCTCACATGAAGGAAGCAGGGAAGATGATAAAACAAGGCTTTTATTGTTATGCCCATAATAGTAGATCTCAGGCTATATGGGGACACAAATATATTATTGAAGCCATTATTGGATATAGGAATATGTGAGTATTGGATAGGATATATTTGCATTTTTCATACGTTCGCGTTTCTCAGATGAACATGAAAGGACCCGATGCTGTGAGGTCGAGCTCTCTCACGTGTAATTTTTATACTTTTTTCAGTAGTAACATATATTTTATTACCTCACGAAGACAAGGGAAAAGGCAGAAAGTGAAGTAGTGCCTTGTGCAGAATAATAACAAATGGTGGGCGTTGAACAACAATCAACAAGAGTCTGTGCAGGCAGCTCCTCTCCGGTTATATGTTCTTTTTCGCTGCAAAGTGCCTCTAATGCATCCTGTTGACTTGCTCCCTGCCCTAATCGGTGCAATTAATCAATCTGGCAATTTCGCACATCCAAAAAGCAAGTTGGATAGCTTTTTTTCCCCGTTCACGTTTCTATTCCACAACTTCTCCCTTTTCTGCTCTTCTTAGGTTCCTAGAATCGTTACAGCATACATATATGTATTTATGCAGAAATCTAGTGGACTTCTTTTCTTTTAAAGGCTGCAGCTTGACCTGATGTTTCACCTTGTCTCATTTCCATTGCCCATGCATCTTTTCCATCGCTGAATAATCGATTCATTTATGCCATCTGGGTACAAATAAGATATTTGTTCTAAAAGATTTACTCATATCTTACGTACACTCCTTATTTCATCATTTTTTTCTACAAGATATGATCTCATCATCAAGCAAACAAACGGCAGCATATTAGACGTTCTCGTCATAATCACGATGATCATCTAATTCCCCATCAGCTTCAAAATGGTTTTTTGGATGATCACTTTACTTAAATGGGATAAATTGAGGATTGTTTGAGTAAACAAAAAACTGATTATTCAACAACTCCTCTTCTCTTCTGAATTCTTCACTCTGCCTAGCATCATGCTGTCAACTTGGAGGTAAATGGGTTGCTTTCGGCATGGGCATATTTCGTAAAAGGTTGGTTAAATGGAAGCCGTATGTATAGTGATGTGCTATGGACACACACTCACCACACCACACAGAACCTTCAAAATATTGTCGGAATAAATCTTTCTCAGTGTATATACCCTTCTTTTTATTATTAATATCGAAACGATGCTGGACTCCAAATTTGTAGCCCTCATTTGTCTAGGCCGAGCCCAGGAACGAACGGTAGTAAAATCTCATCGTCATCATCAGAGAGTGTATCAAACTTGGTAAAAAATGATGCCAGTTTATTATTGTTATTGTTATTAAACCATCCATTTTACAAGTTACAAGGAAGGTCTTGTTATACACCACAACCTTCGAAGTAAAATGTTTTAACTTATTGCTTATTATGAGGAAAGTGTAAGTTCAAGTTGTAAAGGGCAGTAAAAGGGGCACTTCAAAATCACGCCTGCCCATCTCTTCTTGATCACACTTATAAATAGAAGAAGCTCATCTCTCTGTGCCGTCGTGGACTAGACCAAGTGAATATGCATTGGATTGGAATTTGAAGGATGGATGATGATGACTGGCTGGATATATGGATGAGTGAAGAAGTGAGCAGAGAAAGATCTCATTCATGATCCATTTAGCTCTCACAGAGACTGGGGCAAATTATGATCCCGTTTTCTGATAAAAGTTTACCCTGGGCAAACGGGTGGTGGTGGTAGAGGTACAATAAAATGACTATCACATACATAAACTACATGTTTATAGATACTCTTCGATCTTCAAGTTGAAAATATTCATAATAGCAGCACGACGCGACATATAGAATATTTTTTCATGCCTTGTTATTACCTCTCTCCATATCTTCAAGAAATCAGTGAGATCAGATGCATTTTACAATTTCAAAAAGTATCTTGTCTGCTCTTTCTTGTGTGACTTGGTTGGAAAATGTATTTTTAAAAATTCTTTATTACCGCACACCCTCCTTGTGCCGACCGGGTCTCCCTTTATATTTCCATAACAAGGCAGGTACAGATATACCATCAGATTGGGCATCATTTTATGGAGCTAAGAATTCTAAGCGAGAAAGAGCCGAGTATTTATTCATCTTCATATTTTCATCAAAGTTTCGTAACCTCAGTCAGCAGTTGATTTTTCTAGACCAAATTATGGATTGCACTTGAAGTACTAAAAATATACACACATTCGAAAGATGAGATGACTTTCCTGTGGTAATCACTAGGAAAGTTGTAAAAATATCTTTTTGAAACATGCCTTCACGATTTTCTATATATCTAAACTTGTGGCTAGCTCATCTGTGAATGCCTTTGAGACATAACTTGTCAGCTGTCTTTAAAGCAATGTGTGTAATCACTTGTTCCGAAAAAAAAATCCTAGTAAGTTTGACTTGGCGTTCATTGCGCAACGATGATGATGAGTACATGCAAGTGTGTATATTTTGCTGACACGTCCACAAAAAGCTTCGCGTTTCCTTGTTCCTACAAAAGTATATTATTCATTATTCATTTCCCCCCGGAAAATCCAGTCATGATTTTGGTGTTCCTTTTTTGGGTATTTTTATATTTTGCTTGGTATTAGCTTGACCATTTCGAGTAGGAGATGAGTAAATGAATTTTCCAGGGATAATGGAAATATCCAAATTCATTTAGAGTTCCAGAGAATTTTAAGAAATGGACTCATTTTTAAATTTCTCCTTAAATCCAATGTATGTATATCACTGAATGCATATAAGCATAAGTAGATACTCGAAAGGTTACAAGAGCAAGTCCAGGATTTAAATTTACAATCACCTTCAGTTGTAAACATGATTGAAAAGTTGGCCCTGCTCAGGGTGACATGCTCCTTGCCAAGATAATGGATCTTTATGAGATTTTTTTAGAACCAATGTCCATGAAAATTGAGGAAACGGCCGAAGGATATCAATTTTACTTGAAATTCGTTTATCCCTTTTTTCTAAAATGACCATAAGACTGACAACAATTATGTTTTTCTGGTGATTAAAACAAAGTCTTCCAGTAACAAGCTGAGAGGGGAAACAATCATAGTTGAAAGTTGAGAGAAGATTGAAGCGTTGTTTGCTTTTAATAGACATTTGTGGGCATGCCAAGGCTAGCTGCTGGATGTATCTTAATAATCGTGACTCTTCTCTCCAAACATTGATAAATGAAACCAGATAACTGTCTACTGGTCAGTTTATTACGTAACGGAGGGCTGCCGACAGAAACCAACGAACAGACCACATATTTGACTTTTGAACAAGGCTTGCACTGAGATTTCGCTTTTATTTTATCCCTTTTAAAATGCTACTTTTTGTGAACACCTACAATATCCTCGATCGAGAGGAGAGCCGGCCGACCACGCCACAGAATGCACACAATATTTTTAAGTATCCCAAAGACCACTACAGAAAAAAGCAGGGAAATGAAAAGGGAACCCTACACCCTTTTCTTACAAAGATTCCTGGAGTGCCTGGCAGGAGAAGCGTGTAAGCCCCCAGCAGTAAATGCATCTGAACGGATACTTTTCTCTCTCTGCATTTCTGGAAATTGAAAGAAGTATCTTTTGTGTTAGCTTCATTTCATTATACAGATACACATACTGTTATCCATGAGGTTCTTCTCTCTCAGCTCATGCTGCTGGAAAGCTGCGGAAATGTAATGTTCTACATTGAAGTTGATGGGTGATATAATATACAAGGTGTCCTAAAAATTTCGACCCTTTGATGTTTCCAGTCATGATCATTTGTCCTGTGACTTGTGACTGTCACTGTCACCTTCACAAAGTTGCTATAAAATGAGAAACAGAGATAGTTTACGACCACTAAACTCTTCGGGTGTTCATTCCTTTTTCTTGATCGGTATAAAAGGTTTTCCCCCGTTGTCCATTTACGATTCTTTTTCGCCTTTTTTCCCACAAAAATATCTCAAATATTTTACACCACTACCACTGATTTCCCATTTAGAAAGAAAAGAAGAATGAGAAGAAAGGGACGATGATTTTCTTCTGAAAAGTTCCAGGAAAAATGATGCATTAAAATTATGGACACACATCTTTTTGGTGTTATTGCGACCCCCTGCGTGACCTCCCAGCTAACAGCACACACACATTCCAACAACATAATGTCAAACTAATAAAAGAGGAAGTAAAAACGGCGATCCTTAAAAATTCTTGTCTTTTACAAAACTTTTAAAATATATAAGTTGCGTAAAGTGTGGGGAGGAGTGAGTTGTGCTCCCACAATAAATGTTTTTAATGGGGATCATTAGTGTGGAAAGCATGTCCGCTGAAAAAAGCACAGTTCATCACTGTTTCCCGTTCAGTTGCGTTATAGTCATATCAGATTCAACCTTCTGATAGTGGTGATGGCAGGTAACATGAGTCTAAAAATGGTCAGTTACTAAAACACGTCGAATTGCCTTTTTAGTCTTGGAAGAGAAAGGTGAAAAGGTACGAGAGTATTTTTTACACTCACGTCTTCCACGAGAACGAGAAAAACGTGTCACCTTTGACATTGATGGTTGACAACCTACCACCTTGTTTACCCTCTGGACATAACTTGTGTAAGTCTTCATCATTGTGAAGTTGTGACTATCTTCCTACATAACAGAATCCAAAAGTTTTAGTGTCAAACTCCGTAAGTAAAACCCAGTGTGTGTGTATAAACTCTGCGTGCATCTCAATACGTGTCCTCATTCGTTAACAGGGTTTCACTTGCCA
>JAQFZW010000576.1:0-52000 GCA_034687055.1 Heteromurus nitidus | reverse complement strand
GTAGGCTGGCTGCAGCAGTAACATTAGCTGTAGCATTATTTCAGAGTGGAAGCATGTTGGGATCAATAGCTTCAGCTGCCGCTTCCGAAATCACAAACACAACTTTGGATACTGAATACGACGACAACGCCTACTGGAAAATCCCGTTCAGATTTTCAAAATGGTTTGAATACTACAACAACTCCACCGACTTCGAAGATAATAAACCTATAGATAGGACATGTGCTCACAACTTCACACACTGGGACAATTTCTTGCTAAATCAAACCACAGGGATTTGGGTGGCATGTCACGACGACGAACTTCCGGAAGACTGTGCGACCCAACCTTCCGCACCTTGTCAACCAGTCATCAGTTATGGGCCGACTAATGTTTTAAGTAAAATGCGAACTGTTAAGATCAATTTCGCCATATATGGGCTTGCGATACTGCGGCTTAAGTTCCCAGTTGACGGAGAATGTGTAGACTATTCTTTCAGAAAGGATCCCTTCTCCTCGTGTGCTTTTATGAAACAAGAGCCATTATCAGAATATGAAGCTTGGCGAGGAGTGCGGTTCACCTTCGATCCTACTCAGAATATCTCGGTAATCTTTACATGCATGTGCAAACTATATGATTTTTATGACCTTGAAAATAGTTAATTGAAATAACCAAATCGACTTTGCATTCATTTTTTGCAGTTTCAACATTTCGCTATCGAATTGATTGCCCGTTTTAAGAATGATTTCGTGTTGGTGGACAAAGTGGAGGCGACGGAGTATCTTCTATGCTCCGGTTCAGATCCAGAAGAAGAGATCGTGTGCCCAGGCACTCCTACAACAACTCGGATAACAACGACAATTCCAATGACTACAACGCAAACTACTACTACAGAATTTACGACGCAGGGGACTGATTCCACAACAGAGGAGACGGAAGTCACCACACAGACTACGGAAACCACCTCAGAGGAGACGGAAACTACGGCGCAGACGACGGAAGTCACCACACAGACTACGGAAGGCACCTCAGAGGAGACGGAAACTACGACGCAGACGACAGAAACCACCTCAGAGACGGAAACTACGGCGCAGACGACGGACGCCACCTCAGAGGAGACGGAAACCACGATGCTGACGACGGAAGCCACTTCAGAGGAGACGGAAACCACGACACAGACAACGGACGCCACCTCAGAGGAGACGGAAACCACGACACAGACAACGGAAGCCACCTCAGAGGAGACGGAAACTACGGCGCAGACGACGGAAGCCACCTCAGAGGAGACGGAAGTCACGACACAGACGACGAAAGGTACGGAACTGTCTACAACTAAATCCAGCACAAAAGTGACAGAAACAACAACTGAACAACCGAATAGCCCAACAACTTCTTCCTCTTCAACCCAAGTGGATCCTCGATCAATCAGCATTTTTACGACGGTTCTACTTATTAAAGTGTTTTTGTGTTGAAATCGTAGATAATTAGATAACATATGCATGCTGTTCATATTTCCACAATTTCTTCAAATCTTTAATAAAAACCAATGTAGAATAATGTTATATTTTATGTATTTAACATCTGGTCAATTCTTCGGGACAAAAAGTACGCGAATCTGTACATCCCATGCTCATCTTCCTTCACGTCTTTGTACATCATCAGTATTTTCTGAGCTTCACTTAAATGCTCCCGAGCTTCACCGAGCAAATGATTCTCCGAATACTGGATGAAGTCTGGTTGTCTCTCCACATCCATTTGCAAAGTTGATATTTGATGCATGGTCCACTTGGCAAACCCAAGAAACTGCAATATGTGACCTAAATACAAATCATGAGAACTTATTTTGAGCGCATTTTTTATATCATTTCCTGAATCAAATCCCTGAATAAAATTAGGAGCTAACCTCGAACACGAGAGGATCCAGGAAAGATTGCATCTGCAATCTTCAAAGCGTCTGCCCCATACTGGAGAAGAGTTTCCACAGTGGGCGTATGCATGAACGAGTCCAGCAGCACCATGCCTCGTTCCAAGGTCTTGTCTTCGCTCATAATCTTGTTGACGCAGAGAAGATTGACGGTGTCCATAATCCTGAGCTTCGTCTGGAGGATGAAGGAATGACTGGGGTGGAACCAATGAAGGAAACTCTCCACAGTCTTGATCCCATCCAAAATGTAGCTTGGATCAGCGTCAGCATAATGAAACACTTGACTGAGCAAGTTTTTCAACCCCAACTTGTCCTGGTTGAGGTCTCCAGAGACGCGGAATTTGCAAGTGGAACACTTCCACTCAAAGTTTTGGTCGAGAGGTCGATTCGCACAGAGGATTCCTGAGCAAGCGTTCGGATCTGAGGCGGAAGCCTCATTGCTCCAGTTCTTCAGCTCCTTGCGACACTGGAGCGTGGCGAAGTTTGTGCCCAACTCCGTCCAATCAGAGCAGCGGGCGCAGTTGCACCGGAAGCTATCCCAACCGGACAAGTACTTCAGCCGCCTTTGACGAACTTGTGCGGTGAGCATGATCGCGAGCGGGTCCTTCGAGATAGTTATCCCTTCTCCAGGCTTCAAATCCACCAAAGCTCGAATGTGAAGGCGCATGTCGGATTTCTTGAAGACTGCCTCCGCATTCGGGAGACAGGAATGCTTCGCAGCGCTACTCAAGTGGAACAGCATCGCCTTGGAGTCATACTCGTAGTCGTAGATCACGTTCCACTTGATGACCTTCATGAGATGGGTGACCCACTCCACTTCGCACTTGATTCCGTAGTACTTCAGAAGCTTGGCTATGCCGACGTCATACTTGTTGTGGGAAACATGACGCTTAGTAGTAGTACTCCCTCCAGCAGCGTCATCATCCTCGTCATCCGAGAACAACTCTGTTGTCGAGTATTTCCTCGTCATTTCCTCGGGATTGTATTCCAACTCCATCAGGTGCTTCCACTTCTTCGGCTCATTGCTTTGGAGGAGGAGGGAGCGGAGGACGAAGAGGAACCTGTTTGGCAAAAGTTGCTGGATGTGGCGAGGAATGTGATTTGCTTGGAAGACCTCGCACTCCTTCTCGTGCTGCGCGTTCCGTTCGCATGCCTCACTGCAAACTGGCCAGTGGCACAAGGAACAAGTGCGCTTCAAATCGGCTGGGATGATATCGCCACAGACGATGCATGCTGAAGGTTTGTCCTCTGAAAGCTCATCGCTCGTCTCTGCAACACCTCCGGTTTGTGCGGTGGCAATGTTCTTCAGAACGCCGGTGTCTTCCAGAAGTGCTTTCAAGGGTTGAGGACGCACGTCTTGTTTGGGAACCCAGACGAGGGGCAACTCCTTCAGCAAAATCTCTCCTTGCTTGATGGCCTTGGTGGTGATCAGATTTCGGCCACGACGGACCCCTTTTGAGTCGTAGTCGTAGATTACCTTACATTTCAAATCGCTCGTGGGAATGTTACCTCGGCAGGTGAGCTTGTGCCACTTCCAGTCTTCTCGTTGGTGGTCCTTGCCGCAGTATGCGACTTCTTTGCAGAGGCTGCACTGCTGAGTGCATGAGGCGTGGCAGATGGCACATCGCCATTCAGGTGAGGTGGGGTCGATGTAGTCTGGGGCTCGTTTCGGCGGAGGGTCTGCCCCACCGGGAACAATTGAGGAACTTGAAACCGTGTGCGATGTTTGGCTCGCCATTACTGTCAATTTATGATTCTGCTCAAATTAATAATTCTGTATGCAGAAGATAGTAGGATTACACGTTACGAAGATCCTGTTCATACGCAGAAGTTGTGAAAAACAATGGCCGCAAACAAATTAAGAAATTTTGACCAAGCAAATTATCCAGGGAAACTGCACTTGTTCCAGTGAAGAAGTGATCGATCCAAATCGGATAGTGTTCCTAAGAGCACTAGATACTTTGTGGGTGCAGTTCCGTCGACTACTGCAAATTATGCAGATGGTGCTAATGCAAAATCGGGTGCCAATATGCATGTGGGTGTAGCAATTGAGGGCGAGTAGAAACATTATTATATGCCATTTACCGACAAATGTTTGTGGATTTCTGAATAAAACGTATCTGTACTCTGTACGAAATTTATATCTATATCTGGAGCATTTAAGCATATCTGAACGATCATTTTATTTAAAGACAGTGACATTTTGTTGAAGTTCAATGTATAACACTAAAACATATATATACACCACATACCTTAATTTATTTCACCTTCTGTGAAAGTTTTGTACTTAAACATCACATTATGAATCTGAAAACCTACATCTGAATTATAAATTATCCGAATTCTACGGAATAATTGACTAGCTAATTAAAGCATGCAAACAGTGACATGTGTTTACGCTAAGCATTCTCACTTGTAGAAGTAATTAAGACGGTAGTTGTTCCACCTTCCGCCGCTTCTGCATCAAGGTCAGGACTCACTCCCTGAGAACTGCCAGGTAACGGTGAAACGATCACTCCATGCGTCTTTCTATGTGCTGCTAATCCATGTCGTGTTGAATACTCTCGCTTGCAAATTTCACAAATGAAAGCGTCCTTGGGCCCATGTGCGTATCTAGCATGGTACTTGATTCCATTCGGATTCTTGTACCGCTTGTCACATGCAGGACATGCAAAGGGATAGGCTTCTTTGTCAATTTTGTCATCCGTCTTCTTCTTCTTGTGTAATCCTTGCTTTCGAATCCTATAACAATTTGTCAAGAGTTTAATTGCTCATGTAAATTCATTCTTAAGTGACATAAAATTATAAACTTTTGTAATTTATGTATGATAAAGATATAATCACTTACTTGTAAAGACCTTCCTCCAGAATCCAAGATTCATAATTATATCCAGTGGAAGTGTTTGAAGGCTTGTCTGAAAACTGGGACACCGGATCGTCACCAATACGGCTGTTTTTAGGCAAAGGACTATTTTTTCTACACCTTGGAACCACATTTGATGACATGATGGCCGGTTTTGGAATCAGAATAGTTGTTCGTCCTCCACCAGCTTGAGTTTGACACTGTCTTGCGAGTCGAACAATTGTTGAAATGGTAGCATTCCCAGCAGCAGCTCGTGCCAGAGCTAGATTAAAGGAAGCTCCACCGGAAACTAGGGCTGACACTGCGGGTAAATTTGCTGGACACAAAATCTGTTGCGACTGGGCTGGCTGTGAAATCTGACTCTGTTCCAACTTTATGATTCTAGCGGATGAAGTAATAAATTGTGGGAGATGCTGCTGTTGCTGACTTGTTAAAGGGATAGTTACGTTCGGAATGCTCACTTGAGCCGACTGAAGAGCTGGACGAATTGCTGACGATGATGAAATCTCGCTGGATTGCTGCAATCCATTTTCGTATATTGGATGAGTATCTTCCTGCTTCACTGTGGCAAGACTAGTGAACAAAGGACTGTCCCAGCCTTGCTTTGATTCTGGAGGAGATGCCTTGTTTAACTGCTCGTCAATCGCTGCGTGAAGTATGTCGTTGGGGAGTGGAATAATTGGAGGAACTCCTTGGAAATCCAGTAGATCGCTAAGGTCCTCTTCTGCGGCAAAATGAAGGCGAACATATATATTATCTCATGACCCCATGACATGATACCAGTAAATATATACATAACTTAAGTTTTATGCGTACCTCTGCCTGTAAAATCACTCTCGTCTTCCAGTATTCCACTTCCAATTTCAAACTCCATTGGAACTGCTTCCGGTCCAGTGGGTCCCATTCCCATATTATCACTTGGACCTCCTCCTCCTCCCACTCGCCTCTCCGGAAATGGGTTTGAAGTGGAATATACCTGTTTCATAATGGGTTTATTCGGCGAGCCCGAAGACGACGAATTATCGCTATCACTCCCATTCTGTCGCCCCCTACTGCTGGAGGAGGATCCATGATTATTACAATCATCACAATCTATCTTCGCGCAAGGCCACACAAAGGACATGATGGAACGATGATACAACGCCTCCCCTCCATCATCACTCGTCCCCCTCAAGTTTTGCTCGTACTTGGCGTCCACCTGGAAGTAGATATTCTCCACAGAACCTCCACACGCTTGCCTTATCAACTCATGCATTTGCTGCTGCAGCTCCTCCCCGCAAAGGTTGTGACTATTGTTCCCGTTCCAGGCCATGATGGAAGCATCCGCCCACGCCTACAATCACTTCAAATTATATACACACTTCCAACAAAAATTACTGTCCTTTCCCAGCACCGTTTTGAAGATGAAGTGACTTTTCTCCTGTGCTTAAAACAGCTCCAGATAGACTGCGACTCTGATTCCAAAAAATCGAATATTGCTGGACATAAATATTTAAAACTTTCCAAAAAAAATTATGATGACGATTGAGAATGACTAGACAATTTATGAACTGTTATTATTCCCAAATCAGCCTGTGTCGTCTCCCGTCTCCCTTTTCAGTCAGCCTTAAGATTGATGAACTTGAGTAGCCTTTGGAAATGACCTCCGTATTGCCAATTTGTCAGCGCTGGAAATCATAGGGTTATTGAAGATGCACAAAAACCTGTAACATTTTGGAAATTATTTTTGTGATATATTTTCAATTAACATATTTCGATATTTCGAATTACATAACACATTTATGTGTATGCTTCCCCACGCTGGAAAATGCATTTTCAAAACTGCATTTTTTCTGTTATGATTCACTGCAAATGCAAATTTGGTGTATTTGTATTTCGAATCTATAACGCATATCTGCGAATGCATGCTTGCAAACATTTTTTTTGAAAATGCTAATGTAAGCTTGTAATATAAAGCATGAATGCATTTCTCCAGCAATTTCCAGGCCCCGAAAACAATGAAATCTTGCAAATCAAGTTTGATATTCTCATAATTCAAAATTCGTTCCAAAAAACGAAGAGAGAAGGGTCATTGTCATTTTTTCATCACAAATTCATCGAAACCCGTTCCAAATTTCGGAAATAACTGACGACGAATCGGGTGAGTTGAGTACCCTTGGGTGGAGGTCAACGAACTTGACATTATTGACAAGTAGCATTATGGTATACATACTTTTCCATGAATGTGTTCCAATTCCAATCCTGTTCCAAAGAATTCACTTGAATTGGAAATCTTGGAATGGAACAAGAACTGGAAATGCCGTACGCTTCAAGCTTTTCATAGTTCAGCATATGGAACAGCGTCATCCAGGAATACATGTGTGCAGCATGTGTATCCTCCGCATGTATGCATGCGATGAGATTCAAGGCCAACACCTCGCCGGTGCATGATGGGCATATATTTTAAGCACAAGCTTATATGTACATCTTCTGTGCACATGTTCAGCACGAAAGCTTGGTGAGATTGTGTGAATCCTCCTTCTCCTAAACACACAAAATATCACTTCTTTTCCAGATCATCTGCTCTACACTACACATTCGCATTTTTGCTCTCGTCAAAACAATACCGGTGGATTTTTGTTCAAAAATTGAAAACTAATTATTTCAATATACAAAACGCTGAATTTAACTCAGAAAGTAATCATGGCTCTGAACAAGTTAGCAATTGACGCTGTTGACCTCGCTGGGAAATCTGTTTTGATCAGGTCCGGACTCGGGAGAAGTCTTCAAAAGCATTTTTATAAAAGCGTTTGTTTGCGTGTATTTAGAGTAAATTAGAGTATTCATCTATTCATTGTTGAACTTGTTTGTAACGCTGTTTTTGAACAGAGTTGACTTCAACGTGCCCATCAAAGACGGGAAAATCACGAATAATCAGAGAATTACGGCTGCCCTCGACACCATTAATTATGCAATTAAAAATGGGAAGAAGGTGGTGTTGATGTCACATTTGGGTCGACCTGATGGCTCCCCAAATGCGAAATATACCCTTGCACCGGTCGCCGCCGAGCTGAAGACTTTGCTGAATAAGGATGTCCTCTTCTTGGATGACTGTGTTGGGGAGAAAGTTGAGAAGGCGGTGGCTGATGCTGCCGACGGCAGCGTCATCCTTCTGGAGAACCTCCGTTTCCATTTGGCGGAGGAAGGGAAAGGAGTGGATGCGTCTGGAAACAAGGTGTGTTGGTTTTTCTAGAAAACATGTTAAGATTTACTAAAATACTTGTATAAAGTTAATTTGTTTCTCTCCTATGTTCAGGTGAAAGCTGACGCTGCAGCTGTGAAGGCATTTAGAGAAAGTCTCCGCAAACTGGGAGACGTTTACGTCAATGACGCCTTTGGAACAGCGCATCGCGCTCATAGCTCTATGCTCGGCGAAGGATTTGATAAGAGAGCGTCTGGTTTCTTGCTAAAGAAGGAACTCGCGTATTTTGCTAAAGCTCTGGATAACCCGGAACGCCCATTCCTTGCCATTCTTGGTGGTGCTAAAGTTGCCGACAAGATCCAGCTGATTGAAAACCTTCTGGATAAAGTGGATGAAATGATTATTGGTGGTGGAATGGCTTTCACTTTCCTCAAACACACTTCAAACATGAAGGTAAGGTATTATTATAATAATTGTGTGCGTGTGGTAAATGAGATCAGATTAAATTTATTTTTAATATCTTTACTTAATCTCTAGATTGGCAGCTCTTTGTATGACGAAGAAGGGGCTAAAATCATTGGCAAGATTTTGGAGAAGGCAGAGAAGAACAAAGTAAAAATTCATTTGCCTGTTGATGTCGTCACTGCTGATAAATTTGCGGAGGATGCAAAGGTAAGTCTATATACTTATCAGTGCAGTTTAACTATTATTGCAAGCGTGTGAAACTGTGAAGCAGCTTAAATTAAAATTCTTTTCATTATGATTTAAAGGTTGGAAATGAAACTGTGGAAGCAGGCATTCCTGACGGCTGGATGGGTTTGGACGTTGGACCAGAAACAGTGAAGAACTACCTGGAACCAGTTCGCAGGGCAAAAGTTGTCGTATGGAATGGGTACGATTTTCATTCTGCTCTTGGTGTGTCCATAAATATTTGTGCGCACATAATAAATATGTTTGCTTTCTTATCACACAGGCCCATGGGAGTTTTCGAATTTCCCAACTTTGCCAACGGCACGAAAGGATTAATGGACGAAATTGTTAGTGTCACGAAGTCAGGAGCAGTGACAATAATTGGAGGTGGTGATACCGCTACTTGCGCAGCCAAATGGAAGACAGAGGATCTCGTCAGCCACGTCAGCACTGGTGGTGGTGCCAGCTTGGAACTTTTGGAAGGTATGGTGTTGTAACTTCAATCTTAGTTCATTAGGTGTATTATTATTTCTGGAGTAAAAATTAACGGTGGATTTTTTAAATACAGGCAAAGTTCTTCCAGGAGTCGCAGCTCTTTCTGATGCATAAAAGAATATCAGGAAGTCATTAATCTAGACGGAAACGAATCCAATTCCTTAGGGTGTAAAATGTAGCAGACTGATTGTATGTGGTGAGATGAACATTGATCAACTTCATAGAAAATATGGCATATGTGCAGTCATAATCCACGCTCTTGCCGCGGTTAGCCAAATTACTCATGCTTTAGTCAAATTCAGAATTAATTATGCACATCTGACTGTCGAATTTATATTAGCTTTATAGTTTAGTTTTCAGTGAGCAAATGTTCGGAATATGAGTTATAACATGACTAGGAGAGTGAAAATAAAATTGAAGAATTATTTAGTTTCACAGAATGTTTTCATCCTGATATAAATATTGCCTTTATTTTCAGTCATGATTTTGCTGCTAAAAGTATAAAATACCTGAGCCTGGTATTTCAGCAAGCAAAAAAACAGAGTTTATCTTCTTCACCTTCAGCTACACTTTTGAATTATAATTATTTTTCCTGACTACATTAAAAATGAATGTAGAATCATAAAAGTTCCTCAGACACGAATAATTAAAATTCTCTGTATTTTAACTCTACATAGGATTTGATAGGATCACAGTTTCTTGTATTTTTGTTTAAACAAAAGGTCCTCCTCTGTCAAAATTCAAAAATGTATGTCTAGCGTCGGGTTTATTTTGTCAGCGTACAAAAATAATAACTTACTCCTCTGAACTTACATTCTACACGCCTAAACTTGTACGATTACTCCAATGTACAAGAATAGTAACAGCGTTCATCCAAATTTCATTATTAATTAATTACGATTAAAATTAATTTTTTACAAAGTAAAATGACATCAATTTGATTAAACTCAACAATTGCACGTTACAATAGGAAACAGGTAGGTTTTTGCTACAGCGGCTACATCTTCCACAAGTTTTCGTAAATGTGTGGTACAAATTATTTCTGACTTGTATCAAATACTTAACTCTTTTTACGTTATTATCACAATGTAATAACCTCGTTGAACCTGGTTCAAAGGTCGGAAATAATGAGGACGCTAGCAGCTAATATATGAGCTAACAGCTAACCTAGAAAAAAGTTGTTGACTTGCAAAATTGGTAAACATGAAAGATCGAAATATCCCCTCAAGCAACACCCTGATTGTAGTAGCTACATAGGTAAATATATAGTTTATCGTTAATCTAATCTAATAACCGTGAAGTGAACTATAGAGAGTCTCGAATCTCTTCCATTTGAAAAGTGACAAAGTTGTCGATCTTCCCACTGTCATTTGTCTCTCTGGAGAGTGTCACGTATGCTTCAACAAAGTCCTTAATTTTCTTAGCGAGCTCATTTCCTCCTGCTTCGTCCTCCGCTGTGCTGCTGCCGTCCACTTCTGTGAGATTGAAGCTTCTCGTGCTTCCCGAACCGTACAATTCGATAATCTTCATGAATGACACGTACTGCATGTCATACGTGACTTGGCCTGGTTTTCCCATTACTTGCACAAAGTAAAAAGGGTTAAACCTGAGCGTCTCCGTAATATATGTTCCATTGCAATGGTAGCACGGAGTATACTTCACTGGACAACTATCTCTCAACCGAGATTCGCTAAAGTTCAGTTTCACCTCCACCGGGGGACGCCTGACACCACTGTCCTCAGGTGGAATTTCCGAAGAGCTGTCAGACTCTATTGAGTGTCTCCTCTCGCCACCCTTCAGTCTTGTCAAGTCGACCTCGCCAAGAGCCAGCTTAGCTTCGGATTGGTCCACGTCTACATCTCCCAAGTGGAAACTCACTCTCCCTTCACAACCTTCGTCTAGACTACTTCCCAACTCACTCTCTTCCGACACGATTGACCATTTCCGCCCGTACACCGAGGATGATGAAATTGTTCGGAGTCTGGATGCAGAGTTCTCCAGCTCGATTCCAGAGTCTACTCCGTCCAACTCGTGCGTCGAGGCAACATCCGTTCCCGTCTCTACCAAGCCTTCCTTTTGCAAGTCGCATAAGCTGCATTTACAAACGCAAGTTTTGAGGAACATCTTCAAAAAGTAGAGGACTGCTTTCACCTCCGTCCACTTTTTCATATTGAGCACAACGCAACTGTCCTTGTTTCTGAAGATAAGCTCGAGGAACTTGGCTACGAGCTTCACATTCACCATGTCCGTCAAAGGAGGCTTCACCAAGGTCAAATTGACGACGTGCCGATTGCTGAGGAAATCTCGGAGGTCATAATTTAAACTTGTGCTCACATTTTTCAAGCTGCTAACGAAATGATCGCTGTTGTGGTAAAATGTCTTCGTGATCGATGTCAACGGATTCACAAGAAGCTTCTCAACGAGTGGCGATAAGTAGAGAAATGGAATTTTGAAGTCTGGTGAACTGCTTTCCGACGTTGGACTATCTTGTTGATTCTGATTTTGACTCAACATCCAAACCAAAGCGAGGTTGGTTCTGTAGCTGTCAATGCGTCCTGGAAGGGACCTCGTCTGTGGGAAAGCTTCTTGGCTGCTATTTCTTGACGAAGGTCTCGGATTGATGAGAGGAAGAGAGAATGTCTTGCCGGAGGTTGATGACGGGGAGGAAGCACTTCCGGACTCGTATCCAGAAGTTGAATGTTCAGAGGATGAGGATGAGTAGTCGACTGGTGATGTACCTTCTGAAAAATACATAAAAGAAGAAAATAAAGTAAGATTCAGCAGATTAATATAAGAAATTATGAGGCAAATTTATTTTTTAAATCCTTACGTTCTTGAAGCTTGGAACGATTAAGCGAGCCCAGCTCGAAAATCTTTGACCAGATATGAAGCGTTTTGGACTGGTCTTCCAGTTTCCACTTGCAGAATCGTTTGTGGCCAGCAGATGCAAAGTCCATTGCTGTGCTGGATGCTGAAGCAAGTGGCACACAGCCAAATACATACTCCCCCAAGTTCTTGAGTAGCTTTGGATCACTTGGCTTCAAGTAAACATAGTCTTCGCTGACATGCTCGCTGTCGAACAGGATTTTACGACCACGCCGATCACAGTCTCTATATACTATCAGTCTACTGGCTACTTGAGAAAACCTGGAGAATCATGAACAAGAAAAAATTTGTATGAAAATGGGAACTGGAACGATTAATACATATAATATACATTCTTATATTTAAGCAGCCCTTACTTGCTGGAAGACGAAGTTGCAGAGGCGCAATTCAAGGCCATCTCGGAATCATGATGCACTGGAAGTCCATAATGGCACCGACTAGTTTTACAGCAGTGGTCCACCCCTGGAGCCACATCGGAGGTGGGTTCTATCGTCGACACCTCAGCAATCAAGTTCTTGAATTGGCTGAACAACCTGGAGAAAACTTTGGAAGCTTTTCCTCCACCACCTTCACTGCTTCTGGGAGTTAGAGTGGCCGCGTCTTGTTGCTGGGTGGTTCGTCGTGGAGATGACGACATGAAGCCCCTTGAAGGACTCTCCATATTTCACCACTGAATAAACCGAAGTTGGGAACGGGAACACTATTGTTTGCAGTCGCTTGGGTTTGCTTAGGAGTCGCGCATGCAAACAACGCACTCTCGCCTGCATCTACGACGGCTCGCTGCAGGAGAACAGGACTCGGGAATAAGAAGAAGCCTGTCAGGATGAACAAAGCTGATAATGCTTCAAGGTCATCAAAACTTGAGGGGATGACAAGGGGCAAACTATGGGGAAAGGGACAAGGTTGCGGAAATAAGAACGACATACACATTCACAATCTTCTTCTGTTAAGCCTTTTCTTGTTCCAGTTGACGTTGACACCACAGAAGTTGGACGCATTCCCTTCGATTTTTACGTTTGGCATAATCTTTGTTGTGGTACGTGGACAAGTCAAGTTGTTTCTCTTTGTGCGGCGGCGAAGTCGCTCTGTCTGGAACCTCGGGATCTGCTCAACTGGAGAAAAATATTGAGGAAGGCAGGCAGGGCAGGTAGTTGTGGTGTGGCTCTTCCAATCAAAAGTGGCAATGACTTGTGAAGAGTAGTGTTACTACGAATGTAGGAGGGAGCAGCAACAGGAGCAGGTGATCTCATCATCACACATCCTCACTTATCAGTTTCCTCATCATGTGCGATTCACTCTTAACTTCTGTTATGTGATGAGCTCTCTGCATTCCATTGGGACGTGACGTTTCCTCTGATGACGAGATGACGCTGGTCTTGTGACTATCCTCCTCTTTTCACTTGTGACTTTTTTTTGCACTTCTCTGCGCCGTAGAAATCCCCAAAGTTTGCGAGAGGAGATAATGAATGGGGTTTATTATGAATGGAGTGAAGTTATGTGAAGTTTAGCCAAAATTTTTCACAATTGCAAAGATATGCTTTCTCTCATCTCTGCTCTTCACGCTTGGAGACGTGTGACGTAAAACACTTTCCAATTCCAATGTTCCAATCCTTTTGGCAATTCGCACATTTCCACTAATTCTATTCACTTCCATAAACTAAAAGTGTTTAAAGATCCTTTTGAACTTTGAAGTGTGAATATGCATATGGCTTCTCTCCACACACTCCAGAGCTTTTTTTATGTAATACTAAAAAACGATTAAACGAGCACAAAATGTGTGTTTCACATTCGTTCACACTCTGGGAGCATCATCATCCGCATGTGATCACATGAGTTTCTCTCTGCTGGACAACCAAACTGGACACATGATCTCTTCTTGATGGAGGAAGCGAAGCCTCAGCCAGCTGCTCCGCTCATCTCGCTCCTCCAACATTTTATGCATGATCCTACATTTAAAGATGTGTGGAATCTTTATAATCTAAACGCTTTTAATTTGTAAAAAAGTGACTTTATACTTTACTCAATAAATTGTGAATTGAAGAAGGAGAGAGATGTTGAGCATTCCTTCCACTAAAAATCCCAACAAAAATGTTCCGCTATATCTTTTGTGTACATTTTTCTCACACATTTTCCTTATGCGTATAAATGCTGATGCATGATGCTCGTTTTTTTCTTTGGAAGCGGATGACTCTCTTTTTGGTACATGAGGCAATGGACTCGTCATGTGAACAGCCAGCTTGTTGACCGTGTCTCGTGACTTGCCTGTCTCAAACAAAACTTCAACCTCCAAAACTCCTCCGATCCTCGCCATACACATATTACACATACATTTACAGCGTAAAATAGAGTATGCCCATGATCCATTCATCCTATATTCACAAATGGTACAAACATCCAGACCCATATATACATAGCAATGCTATACGTATATCAACTCTGACAACTTGTGTGAGTTTTGTGTTGTGTACGTATGCACATAGTACAGAGAGAGAGTTTTTTTTGGGAGCTCACATGACTCGCTCTCTTGTTTTGTTCGATTTGGTTTATGGAGGATATCAGTTCACCTTGCTCCTTGTCTTGTGCACTGGGCACATCGTAAATACACTGTTTACGACTAGACTCCAAATATCAACATCTCTCCCAAAAAACACTTTTTTATATTTGCTCTTTTTTCTCCTTCATTTGTTCGTAGGTGTGGATATGTGCATTTGCATGAGAATGGATGTATGCGGTAGGTGAGATCATGTGGTGGCTCTTCTAGTCTAGAGCTAAAAAAGGCTTCACTATATTCCAGTTTTTGCTTGTATTCCTACTTTCCTACAGCTTGTTGGAGACTTTTGTGTGTGATGGGAGTTGGGAAGGTGAGCGTGGACAAAGCGAGATATTTTCGCAGCTCTCGTCTAGTGAAGGCAGCGTGGCCGAGCGGTTAAGGCGAATGCTTTAGGCGCATTTCCGAAAGGGCGTGGGTTCGAATCCCACCGCTGTCAATATTATACTTTTTGCTCACATCAAACACACTCTTTTCACCCTTTGTCTCCTTTCGCAATGTAAGCGTCCAGTAGTCCAGTCCATGCAAATTCTCCAGAGAGTCCACATCCAGAATGCACACACTATGAAGTAGGGTGGGGTAATATATTTTTTTAATATGTTTTAAAAATAAATCGTTTTAAAACTCGGTTTTATTTTTCCATAAATTTGTAGCGTAGCTGGCAGCAAGTAAAATTATTATTATTGGAAAGTAGTAAATTGCTGCTCATTATTATTGTGTTTCACTCGGGATTATTATTGTTTTTTACTAAATTATGAAATAATTATTATTACAGATTTATGAATGAGAGATTTTTAAAGGTAAAGTTACTTGAAGATGTGGTGTAAGTTTTAAGTTCGCTACCAAAGCTTTACAGGCATTTATATTTTATGTAAACTAAAACATTATTACAAATTACTACAATACAAAACGATGTCCATAGTTAATTACAAATTATATATTCCGTTAATATTCCAGAGGAGAATAGAAAAAAAAACCTTGAATAAATTATGCTTTATATAAGTTGTTTACAATAAAATAAAAACTTCCCATAAAAATGACAGAATAATAATAATAATTGTTTTCCACGAGAAATAATTGTATAACATTTAAAACCCTAATTTTTCATATATTTTTTCCAGTACACAACAAATACCAAACTCCGCACGCTGTTTATTTAGTAAAATATGACAGAATCCGATTCACATTAAAATGATATAACGACACCCGTTTTTACAAAAGGAGAATAGGTTTAAATGTATGTAGTCTTCGTTGACAAAAATAAAAGTACAAATGTTGTGTATTAGAGCGATATATTTATAAATCATAATTTACTACATGCGATTTTCTAAATATTTGTTTTTACCCCAGGAGAAAACAGTATAAAAACTCGGTCCGTTTTTGTTTCTACACACATGATACAGAGATATGAATTCTTTACAAATATATAGTTTGTTGACTACTCTCCTAAAAAAATAATAGCAAATATAATTTAATGTACAACAGAGTTTTGAGGTATTGAGACAAACTGAATTGTATAAAAAATAAATGTATAAAAATAAACGTCAGACTATCAAGACAAGTGTAAATCCTTGAAAGGGAAAGGCGGAGGAGAGGGGAAAATACTCAGATGAAAGAGAAGGATTATGGAATTCTTCAAGATGTACACAGCCAACATCCGGGTTTGTTACAGTGGTCAGGTCAGACAAGTGAGATGAATCGTTTAAAAAAACTTATAAATGTCTAAACTCTTAAAATTGATAAATTAAATAGGGATCACGTTACAATGTTAGTTACAAAATATAATAATTTGCCGACAAAACACAACTCAAGTTTATTTTAGTCCAGAGATGAAGAAGAATATTATTATGCTTATCCATGCTGAGGGACCTCGTTGTGAGCAAGAACAGAGTCGACAGATGACTTATTGGTGCCACCCTCACACTCTCGTTGTTGGTCTGCAAAGGACTTATTGCTTCCGGTGCTGAATGGATCGCCGATCACAGCCACTCCCTTATTACTTTGGACCACCCCGAACCCATCCCCACTTGTCGTCCCTCCGCCGACATTATTAGTAGCGGCTGGAGCACTGGAGGAGAGAATGGGCCCTGGTCCAGGTAACTGGGCTTGTTGCTCAATGCCCCTCTCTTGAGGATCTTGTTGAGAGAAAGCTGGTCCGCGATCCCCCTTGATGAAGCACAGCCTAATTTCCAAGTCCCGTTGCCCGTTGAAAGTGCCAATTTGCGTTTCAACATTGACCACGGTCGAGTTACCGAATTTCGTTGTGGTCGGGCCGAAATTAAGAAGACCGGCTGTCCCTCCTCCTTGACGATGACTACCCACGGCCGAACTGTGAAAGCCGCTGAAGCTGTGATGTCTGTGAAGATGATTGTGCTGATGAGGGGGGAGCCGATTCTGATTTCCCATTTCAAGAATGTCCGCCCCTTGTCCCACAAGATTGTTATTCAAATCCCTCATTTCATTGCCTCCACTGGCCACTTCCCCCTCCGGGAAAGGGCTGAGGTTATCATGACAGAAGAACTGGTCCACCATCATTGTCAATGCGGAGGCTGAATTGTGCACCTCTCTTGGCGACGGACTTGAGCTACTCCACTGGGCACTTGCACTACTCCCACCACCACCACCACTTGAGATGGGGCTACCACTGGACAAGTCCATCATCATGTCACCAGACCCACTCATCGAACTATTCACTGCACCCCCATCGTTGGATGGCTTCCAATGCTCGTCGAGAAAGTAGAAGTGATCCAAATCCTTGTTTCCATCGCTTGAGTTTGATGACAACGTGGACGACGGGGATGGGGAGGATTTCAATCCCGGAGAGTCCGGACCTGGAGAGGAGTTTGCTGAAGATGAGCTTCCAAGTGCAAACCCTGACGATTCTCCAGGAGATGGCGACAATTTCAGAGGCGCAATGTCTAAAGATTTCCCGGAAGATTGTGTTGGGCTGCCAGGCGAAGGCTGCTGATGGATATTGTTGAGATGCTCATTGCTGGAAGAGCTGCTGCTCGTCCCACTGCTACAGCTACCCCCACTGTTTGGAAGATGATGATGGTGATTGTGATGATGATGATGATTTCCTCCGTTCTTCTGCAAACCGTTCCCGTGAGGGTGATGATGACCTTTGCCCTGCTTATAAGACCTCTTGTTGCTATTCGCTCCAGGCACGGAGTGGTAAGCACCGCTCCGAATCAGCGGTGAGCCCGTGTAGAGTCTCGTCGTCGTGGAGGAGCCTCCACCACCCAGATACCCATTCCCCTGGGGATGATGATGGTTTTGGTGATGATGCTGCTGCTGCTGCTGTGGAGGTCCATTGGCGACGATAACTCCTCCGGGAGAGTTCAACGGTCCCGGGTGTTGGAGATGAGGAGGACCTGTCGGACACGGGAGATGATAGTGGCCTGGATGGTGGAGGGGTGGATGCTGCTGCGGCTGCTGAGGTGGAAAGTGGGGATGATGGTGATTGTGTTGTTGTTGATTGGGGTTGTGGTGAGGGTGAAAGAAACCTGTTGCGTTGTTGGCGGTATTACTAGCACTCTGATGATGACGAATCAGCTTCACTCCAGTGTAGTATGAGACCCGCTGACTGTTCAGCTCTGTCATCATACCCCCTCGAAAACATCCACCTTGTCGACCAATGGTCACCGTTCCACCCTCAAAAAGTGAGAGGAAATAACAAGAAAATATAAAAACTCGAGACTTTTTCTAATTCCAACAAGACGAGACTTGTCAAAAAAACTACTTTTTCTTCACAAAACTTTTGTCGATGTTCCGACAAAGTTATTTGTAAACGTGGCGTACCTTTTCCGAGAAAGAGAATCCTTGCGGAGCTCGCTCGTCTCCAGCTTTACGGCGGTGATTCCTTCACCACGGAAGGAAGAAATCCCACAAAGCTCTCTCTACTATTTCCTCACTCTCTCACAAAAGTCACGAGGGCACTCACACAATCATTTATTCTCCTCAAAATATTTTTCTTCTTCTTCTTTAATTTCTCACTTTAACTTGTTCACAGTCACACAAAAGAACTGGGAGATAAATTTCTGTCACATTTTTTTTCATGCGCCGAATAATCCCGATCCGAAACTGATTAGGGCTGCATAAGCCACCTCAAATTGTGATTGTGTAGAATGCTCATGATGATGACAGTGACGAGAGGGTATCGCACACACAAACACACACTCGGGAAAAACAACAACCCAGCCAAGTCATCTCATCATGCATTCATCGAAGAATGCGAGCAATCAGGGCGACATCCACCACGACACTAGAGCGTATATACTGCTCATCTCTCCCCAAAAAAATTAAATGATTAAGCTACCCTCATCAGTTTTTTTTTCTTTTGCATACACACTCTCAAGAGGAAATATATAATAAGGGGCGCAGGTAAAGAAGTCCACTCGGAGAGGATCAGTATCAAAACCTCTGCTCCGCTGATCGCTATGTGACCATGCGCTCTCCAATCTCACATCTCCTCACCCAACGTGGATAAGTGTGCACACACTTTTGTGTGATTTACCCTTTTTCTCCTCGTCTTTGCCACTTCGCCCTTTGGCAAAGGGGGCAGATATGATGATGAGCTTGTTTGAGGTCTCTCTCCTTTTCCTTGTGTCTCTCTCCTCTCCTCTTTTCCGCGTTCGAATTTGCACGGCCTACAAGGCACACTAAGCACACACCGTCGTCGTCGTCCACAAAAACAGAGACGATGACAGCCCAAAAGAGAGATTATAGCCGATATGCTCTCCTCTCCTCCTCCTCCTCCAAATCACAATCCTCACAATTATACAGAGCTGTTAACGAGGCCACTGCAAAAAGGCAAGTTGCAAGTGAAGTTGTGTTTGTGTGTGAGAGGACTATGCGGTGCACTTAAAAATGATATCTGTCACAGGTTGACAGAGACAAAAACACTAGCGCGCACACACACTCGCTCGCTTCTGTTCTCGCGTCAGCAGCCACGCTGTTTGAGAAGGGGGATGAGGACGATATGAGATGAGAGATGAGGAACACTAAAATCCTCATTGTCGTCTCTCAGTCTCAACCCCGTCACATGGGCTCTTCAGTATTATTTTTGCAGATGAGGAATGGTACATATATAAATCTGATTCGATATGTGTTTTTAGTTGGTTGATGTGTGTTTGTGTGGATGAGGAGACTCTGATTCACTGTGTCTCTGTGTCAATGGAGTTGTGATGATGCCGAGTAAAGGAGCACGGAAACGAGAGAGTCACACACACAATGCAGGCAAGGCAAACAAAATCATGATTATCGCCACATGATACGAAACTCGAGTTGTGAAGCTAGTCGTTTCCCTGTGCAAAGAAAGGGTTGTGTGCGATTTAGTTGCGAGTTTTAAGGCGCCTCTCTTGTCTGCTCATGTATTTGTCTGTTGAGTCTGTGGAGCAGAGAGGAGAGAGTAGTCGAGCAGAGAAGAGTTTGCTAAAACTTAGTGATGCCAATATGATATATGCAAAAAAAATGTATGTAGATACACGCATCGAGGAAAAGGAGAGCAACATCATGCAACCAAGCCATAAGCTAAATAGTATAAACGTATTGAGACTAGGACAATGCTAATCTCGCATCTTGCCAACAGGTAGTAGTCAGCGAGAAAATGTATATAATAAAATAATGCATACATATTCTCTCTCAATTCCTCTACATTTTATGCACGATGCACTTTTACAAATTTTACACATTGAAGCTGTGTTGCTCTGGTCTCTCTGGTCCTGTTTAAATGTAGCATAGTCGGACGGACGGATGTTCTCACTCACACGCTGTCTTTGTTTTTCGATGTGTGTACCTACACTACAGCACATGTGTGTGTGCAATTTGTAGTTGCAACAGTGGACAGAGAGCTAGAAATTTTCTATTATTTTATTATCGTACCAAAAGGGACAATCATCATATGTGCTCAACTCTCTTGCCCATCTGCTGCTCACATCGTGAAAGAGAGGAAGAGAGAAGTGAAAAGTGTGTTACTTCACACTCAACATAAACCTCGCCTGTTTAACCTATTCGCATTCAGACAATATATATATATATGCATGTTCGAGTGAAAAGGAGAACAAGATATTACTAAAAAAGGAGGAAAATGTATTGGTCGCTCAGAATCATATATGCTCTCTGTCAGACTCATCATCATCCTCAAATAGGAAAAAGAAAAGCTGCAATTCAATTGAAGCACACAAAAAGCTCAACTCTGTCTGTGTGTCTTCCCAATTCCTCAATCTCATTTCAGGTTTCCTCCTTGTTTGCTTTTTCATGTGTGGAGGAAGGAGTTTATAAACTTGAAATGATTTCACGCTAGATAGTCTCAATTTAAGACGAACACGACATCGTTCTCAGAGACCTTTAAAACAATGTGTCAACACCTACGCTCAACTTTGCAATGAGCACAATTTTTTCCTTCTCCTTCTGACAGCTTCGGTCGTACCGAATGGAAGAAAGATGAAGAAAAAAGATCCTCTCCTTGTTTTGCAATATATATTTTTTTGTTTTTTTTGTCAAAAAAATATAGTGTGCTCTACTCGCTCTACTGCATCATGCATGCATATTTGTATGTATGTAACCTGCTTTTTTTCTTGCAGCTGGGTTCAATCTTATCTTTTGAATGTGGACGAGATATCCTCCTCCTCATATCAAACTGATGATCGCAAGAAGCCCTTTAAGACCAAGTATAAAAACATATCCTGTGTTTACCCTACAAAACGTTTTTTTGTAGCGTGAAAATGCACCATCACCATCATCTTTCTCTCTCTCGAGAGAGAGAGAAGGAGTAGATCACGCCGGTCTTCATTATTCTTTTTAGCTTCTTCTACGTTTTTCAAATGCAGAAAAAATATGTTTCGTCTTCATCATCCCCATCCTCGTCAGCTTGCAGAAGAGTTTTGTATTTGACTTGGAGAGGATGAGATGAGCATCGACGCATGAAACAACGCACACACGTAAAAAGGTAAAAGACGAGCATGAAAAAGTGGCATACACGCTTTCTGCATCTGCATCCCACTCCTCATCATCCAATCTTTTTTTTCCTCAAAAAACCCATACAAAAACATACAACTCATCTTCGATCTTTTATACGATGCATAATATTGCATTCGAGCAACAGGTTGAATTTTATGTGAATCTAGGCACAGATTTTGCAGAAAAATAGTATCGTCGTTGTCGTGTCCTCCTTCTTCCTCCTTCTCTCTTGACAAGAAAAAAAACATCTTCTTTTTTTTCGTCGAAAAACCACATTTTGCAAGCAAGTTTTCGAGGGTTTTTGAAGAGGATAACCACAACACGAGCATCGGAGCATCTATCTATGTAGTCAAGTTATAGAATTACATCCATCTCCTCATGAAACATTTATGATTGCTTGTTATTAAACGATGATCCTCATCAGGCCCCCGAGCTTGAGTAAGTTTTTTATTATTATAAATTGAGATTGAGAGGAGGAATTGGAATTGATGTCGTGGGTATGTGAGAATCTAGATATGTGCACACATTTTTTTCATATGCATTTTATTCTTAACACTGATTGATAAAAATCTTATCGAGGAAGAGCAAAGATGATTGCATTTTCTCGACTCTCTACAGCTGCATTTCACAAAGGAGAAATGGCACATGCCACAAAAGTGCAACTCGATTTTGACAGAAGACTACTGCTGCAGCCACAAGGAGTTTGAGGGCGAGAATGTGTAGCAAGAGAGAAGAGCGGTAGTAATAATCATTGAGGCAGTAATAATAATGATGAAAAAATAAAACAAGACAGTTCATGCTTTGCTCTCCGCTCCCTTAAGGCTAATTCAACATGAGCACGAGCGAGTCAAGAGAGAGAGAGCATTTTTATGATAATAATATTATTATTACAATTGCTATATTGCTTGACCTGCTGACACACTAAAACAGAGAGAGAGAGAGAGAAGAGAGACTCGTTCACATCACATCACATTAATAAGCGCACGCATAAAGTACGCAACACTCGACGTTTTTTTCTATGCAACTCACTGCATTTGCGTAGGGGAGTGCTAATGCATAATGTGTCGCGAGAGAGTGCATATAAAGTTGCAGAATCAAGTGTGTAAAAAGCTATACACATTTCCCTCTAATGTCGAGTTCCCTTTGTTGCAATTCTCTCACATTTTAGAGCTGCACACACACACGTCAAGCAGAGCAATAGGAAGAGAGAAACATGAAGCATATAAGCCATAAGCGTTGAAATGTGTGCCTTGTCTCTTATGGCGGAAAAGGAAAATGGGCACGAGCTCTGTTGGAGTCCCATGCGACATTTTGTCACGATAATACTTTGTAATTGTAGCAGCTGCGTTGATGATTATGACGATGATGATGATGATGACTTTTGCTCATTTGCAATGAAACCTTTACCATATTGAAGACAATTAATTTTTTGAGAGCTCATTTTAAAAATACATTTTTCTTCCGACGCCCACGGCCGAGAGAAATATACAAGTTAAGAGGGGATATTTTATGCAGTTATGTGGCAGTGGCACGCTATATCGAAACAATAAATAAATGCAGTCGTCTTGCAATTGAGTCTCGACTCGTAATTGTTTGTCTACGTTGTTGCAATTTTGCTGCCACAGAAAGAAATTGAAACTGTATCAGTGGAGCAGAAAGGATACATGATGATGATGAGCTTATATGACTTGAGCTTGTTCCCACTTTGCTTTTCCTTCGACAAAAAAATCAGGACGATTAGTTTAGTAGTAAAGAGCGGAGGAGAAACTTTAGGATGCAAATGAGTGTATAATATAATTTTATTATATATTTTTTTTCTTGATGGGAGGATGAGACAAGGCAGAAATCGAAGCCAAATGTCAGGACGAGAGAGAGAGAGAGAGAAAAGTCGTGTTGTGAGTTTTTAGCCCATTGACTAAAGGAGAACTCGAACGAGTTTTGTTTGTGGAGGTGCTCTCGGATGGATGAAGGAAACCGGCACAGAAACAATCAGTGGCTCACGACATCTGATTCACTCGGATGACATGATGATGATGGCTATGGGATATAGGGAAGCTTTAATCAAACAAGAAGAAGAAGAAGTGGAGGACGGACAATATACTTAAGAAAAAAAAGAAGAAAGACGAGTTGCGTTTGCATCCTCGATCCTCGTCACTCCATTTTACCCACCACCACAACGTTCATCATCATCATCTTCTTCTTCTCTGCACAATAAAACTGCATCTCGCCCATTTGCAATTTTTTAATGATGCTTTTTTTGATTTGCACCTGAACCAGAAACACAGTTTACTTTTTATCTCTTCTCGAGCTCGTTGTGTTGGTGGTGGTGTACAAGAAAACATGTGTATAATTGGATATGTAGACACAGACACACTCATCGCAGTATCGAAATCTTGCCCGAGATATCAATCATACACAAGAAAATTATAGGAAAAGTAATATATTGCGAAAACTTGATCATTCCGCTTTTCATTTTTTTTTCTTTTGCGGAATTAGCTTTTGCTATTAGACCTACCCAGCTAGATCAGCAAATAATGTTTTCTAGGATGGCGGCCAAAACGAAGAGAGTAAAATCAAAAATCCGTCTGGTCTCTGCGAATTAATGAGCAAACAAGTTTTCTCTGTTGAGAATGAAAACGGAGTATGATTTCGAAAATGAATTGGTTTGATTTTTAAAAAAGTATCTTTTAATCTCAATCGCAATAACAGATATATATACAATTCTACTCACACTTGCATACTTATACTTGTGAAGATAATAAACGCCCACGCAATATCAAACTTTGCATTTATAATTGCACATTTTTTACTTCTAAATATAATAATTGCATCAAAAAGCACTTTTCCTTTATCGAGCTTTAAATCAAAAGGCCATTTACACATTGAAAGAGATGGAATTATCCCAGAATGTTCTCATATATTTCATATATTTGCTATTGTTATCCGAAGATATGAGACCATATTGCAAAAGGAGCGTAGTACAGTCAAATGCTTTTTATTATTACAATTCACGCACATTTTTGCTCTGCTTTGTTCTGCTCTTGATGGAATGAGGTGGCGGTGCGTAAGCACCATAAAGTCAAGCTCGACAAGTCGACACATCAACTCTTGTACAAAACATGTGGCAATAATTAGCAAATAATAAAATTGACTACTTTCAAAACTCCATATAAATATCTTGTCTGCGATCAGAGAAGAGTGAGGAAAAAGCCGCAACACACCATCACCACCACATCATTCCATTTTCATCATCATCATTATTTATCGTTTTGAGCGTATTAGCAACATCAACCCTTTTTCAAAGAGGGTGAGAGAGAGAGAGAGATGATTGTCTTTTTGTGTCGTAAATGCGCAATCCATGTGATCACATAAAGCGACAGAGCAATATAGCAGCGCGCACGAAATAGAATGTGCGAGTCCGCTCACCGCAACACATGTCAAAAAGCTCTCTGCACATTTGCACATGTTGGGCTAGGATCCCAGTCTCAAAATGAGATTATGCAAAAAGGGAACCAGGAAGTAAGTGGCACACGACGACGACGACGACTACCAACTCAACACAAACCTATTTGTCCCTTGCCCAATTGCGTTACTTTTATTACCATTATCGCACAAATAAAAAAAATGTGTTCACGCACCCAGTAAAAAATTTTAGATGTGTATCCCGCACCGAAGTACAGTGTGTTACCTGCTGATCTCGTCTAGTCTCTAGCCACACATTATCCCAGTACGACAATCATCCGCCGTCAAAAAAAAGTACTTCAGAGAAAGACATTAGGAAAAGGGCTCCCGTCGTGCGTATTGCAGAAAAATAAATTTCATCCAATTTTATCTCATTTCTTGTGAACGGACAGGACAGGACACTTACTTCCCTTTTTATCCCTCTGCCCGTGTTTAATTACTAAAATCGAAAGTGATACACTAGCTCAAGTTGTTGGGGAAGGCAGCCAAAAAATATTGCAGAATCTAAAAATCAAAATGAAAATGAAAGAGAGAGACGGAAGGAGGGCAGTGGAAAATGATAGCTTCCGAGAGCATGAAAAGCAATTTAAAAAATAGTTATTTCTAAATCAGAGAGTGGATAATGAATAAAGTACTAGACTAGCACACCTACACACACACGGTCTAGGCTAATTGGAGCATCCCCCAACATCTGAGCACTAATTGCGTGGACTTTGATGGTGGAAAAAAAGACCGGTAGAAAAAAAGTAGAAATGTAGATCAGCAATAATATATTATCCCTTTTCAAAACTGAGAATAAGCTTTTGCCGTTATTAATAGAAAATTGTAGAGTGCAAGTGTGTATATACTAAACGTATTGTTTTCAAGTGGGTTGTTCACTACATAAATGATTAATGTTGGAGGAGGAGGATGATTGTTGTTGTGTTTGGTTCCGATATGTGTGCTTTGCTTTTATATGCTCCTTCCTTTCCTCTTCTCTCCTCACTCACAGGTTTATGGTGATTGTTGCCATTTTCCCTACGCAAATGAGAACGGAGAGGAGCATATCGAGTAGAACCTTTGTTCAGGTACGCACTCTTCTCTTCACTTTTTACAGGGAAATGAGCGGAGCGAAGATAAAAATGTGAGACCATCATCATGAACCACCTGAAAAACATAAACAAGGTTTCAAAAGGGAGGAACTGAAAATGATGATGAGGATGTGAGAGGATGAGGATGCGTTCAGGATCACCAGGATATACATTATGATTAATTTGGTACAACAACACCTCTCTCTCTCTCTCTCTCTCGAAGCTAATATGTTATGCACATAACATTAACCTATGTGAGCATGAGCAAAAAAGCCATACTGCACACACCACTCATTTTTTTGCTGAAGAGAGCAACAAAAAAATGTATGAAATAAGGCTTACTTTACTTACTTACTGACTTACTTTTTTTTCTCAACTCAAATTTAAATACGAGAATAACGTTTAGTTAAATTGTAGTAGCTGAAGCTTACACACAGACACACACACCTTCTTTGCAGTAATGATCACGTTGACTTTATTCTCGATTTGTTTGAAGAAGGGCTCTCCTTCTTTCTTTGAGAAAAGGAAAAGAACACTCGATTTTTACCTTACAAACGTTTCTCATTGTTTAGTTCTTGGAGGAGATGGGTAGGTTAGGTCTATATGTGTAAAAGCACAAGGAAAAAGGCTGTATTTAGGCATGACACTTCTTTTTACAATGCTGCAGAAATTTAGACTTCTTTTGTGGAGTAAATAAGGCTGCTCGTCACATGTCATTAAGCATTTGTGTGGCTGCTTTGCGAGCTGGCGAATATCAAAAGAATAAGTTAGTTCTCTCTCTCTCTTCTGTGATACGCCTCAATGCTCCATTATTGTTGTGGCTTGGCTTGTTCACTGAGCTGCAGCTCGTTTTATTAGATTTGCTGTCATGTCATTCCCTCTCCTCGGCTCCTCCAACAGAAAACACTTACTTCTCTTTTGTCATTTCCTTTGAAAGAAAATTTAATATAAAAAAACATAGTCTCAGCCAAAGCCAACACAACAAAGGCTTTTTTATTTTTCTGATGGAGAGACCAGAGAGAGAGACGGGCAAACAAGTGCAGCAGACTTGAATGGAAGGAAATTTATAATAATAAATAATAAAACTGCGCGATGAGTTAGTTTTGAGTACGATGTGCGTAGGCTATTTAACCTAGTAAAAAAATGTATGTATATATTTTAGTTTGTAGTAGTAAGTCTCTGATCATGATGTGAAACATGACAAGCGTGTAAATTTCCTCTGAGAAAGGATAATTGTCCTGAATTTTCCGCCCTCACTCACTATTCCTTTTCACAACGATGTGAGCGAGCACAAAATTATTATCCACTTGTCAGCAAGTCGACGACGATCTTTACCTGGCGGATAATATATGAGATGACATACGTTACCCAGAAACTAAAATATGCAAACAATAATTTTTCTAGTGAATAATATGGCAAACATGGCAAACAACAACAGCTCAATCAACCATCTAAATTCCTGTGGAAAACTTGAAGCTTTTGGAGATTTGCATGTGAAATGTCCTCGTGCGTCTTCTCAACAAATAATATTTCCTCTCTATAGCTTTTTTATAGGGAGCATTCTTAGATGCTTGCTAGAATTCGCATAACATTACCGTTCCCAACTAAATACAAAAAATACAAAAAAATCTAACATTTATTTTCTAGCACAGGGATTGAGTTAAAATGATGCAATGTGAGTTGAAGGGGACTAGTAGTTTGCAGACAAATCAAGGAAATAATGGGTTTTTCGCTAGTTGTAAACGTAGAAGTAGTAATTTCATTTTGAAATAGGACACTACCTCGTACCTCCTCTTGAGCCTTCGTTTTTTTATAAAAAAAAGAGACAAGACAAGAGAGACTTCAAAAAAAAATTTCTGGGAAAACAAAAAAATAATCAAGCAAATTTAGGGAAGACCGACGTAAGAAGAATCAGTTTTAAATTTAGATGCGTATGGCGGAATGCCAAACAATGGCACGGAAAAAATCAAAGGATTCCATGTTCCAGTCTCAGGCTGGAGGGTGTGGTCACAACTCCAGGTCCAAGTCGTATCATCATCATCAGCCGAGTCACTATCCTTACCAACATAGTCAGCAGAACCAACATCATCATCACCAACAGCAGCAGCAACAACAACAACATCATCATCATCACCACCACACCTTCCACCTCCAGCAGTCGGGTCACGCCCACCACCAACAACAACAACCGATGCCGGTCATGTGTTCCCTTGTTCCAAACGTGTTGCTGTACTCACAACAAAGCCCACCGTCTCCTCACAACAACCAGTCATTTGTTCCACCTCGACCCCAACCGAGTTCGGTGTCAACCGGAGTTTTGGATTGTCAACACGTTGACCACTTCCCGCCCCTCCCGGCACCTCTATCCTCATCCTCATCATCATCGCCATCCTCCCAAGGAGAAGGGGACGAGCCTCCACCACGACCATGGATTCAGTTGGCTCACGCGAAGCACAAGAGAACCTGCTTCACCGTCCTCTGCTACAACATCCTCTGTCCGCGCTATGCCTCCAAGACTCTCTACAGCTACTGCCCCACTTGGGCCCTCGACTGGAACTACAGGCGAAAAATAATCCTCCAGGAACTCGTTCACTACACTCCGGACATCATTTCGCTGCAGGAAATGGAAACGGACCAGTTCTACAATTTCTTCCTCCCGCAACTCCAGATGCTCGGCTACTCGGGGATTTTTGGAGCCAAGTCGCGGGCGAGAACGATGGCAGAGTCGAAGCGGAAGTTGGTGGATGGCTGTGCGATATTCTATCGAACAAATAAGTTTCGACTGTTGAGTGAGCACCTGATCGAGTTCAGTCAAGTGGCGATGGCGAATGCGGCGAGGTATGGGGCTCACAACTCGGAGGAAATGCTGAATCGCGTACAAACAAAAGGCATGTGCCCGTAAGCATTATCCTAAAACAAAGTTTCCCCCAGAAAATTTCTCTCCTCAGGAGCCTTCTCGAAAGAAGCTCACCCATTTTTTTCTTAAATGATCCACTTTAGACAATATCGCATTAGCAGCTTTGTTGGAGACGAAGTTGGACCCAAAACAAGTTGGAGGTCTCCGTGGGCTCGTCACACCTCGACCCAGACCGCTTCTAGTGTGCACCTGTCACATTCACTGGGATCCGGACTACTGCGATGTCAAACTGGTGCAGGCGATGATGCTAATGCAGGAGCTGCAAAAAATCACCGACAAGATCCCTCCTGAAGAGCCCAAGGGGGGTTGCGAAGCTCAAGCAATTGGAAGAAGATCAGGGTCCTCCTCCTCCAATTCCTCTGCGTATTCCGCTTCCTCCCGAAGCTCAACAATGACGCCTTCCTCCTCCTCCTCCACCGACAGCAATCTGGACAAGGTGAACCTCCTCGTTTGTGGAGACTTCAATAGTCTTCCGCAGAGCGGAGTCGTTGAGTTCATGCAGACAGGCACAATTTGCAGTACTCATCCCGACTTCAAAGGGCTCAGCTACGACACTTACATGAAGAACCCCGACTCTCCCTCGAAGCGTCCTCCGACTCCCCAGCGGGCCGAGGAGGACACCGAATTTCAGCACGACTTCTCCCTCAAATCAGTGTACTCTCCGAACACAATGCCTTGCACTAATTACACGCTAGACTTTCAAGGAGTGATTGACTACATTTTCCACTCGGTGAAAGGACTTCGGCCACTCGGTCTCCTCGGATCTTTGGATCCAAGCTGGCTTGTCCAGCACAACATTCTCGGAGCGCCACACCCATTCATTCCCAGCGACCATTTCCCACTGCTCGTCGAGCTCGAAATGATTCCTGCCATTTAAATTTTATAAAAATTATAATTTTTAAAAAACGTATAAGGGAACGTCGTCTATATTTCTATACAAAAAAATAAAGCATTTAATAAATAGATGCTCTCAAAATCATTAAGCTTCTCGCTCCCTAGAAAAAGCCCAGAAATAATAAAAATGCTAGTGCTCCTGCATTGGAAATTATGGAAAAAATGAACTTTTATGATAAAAAAAACCTTCCTCCTTTGACTACACAACCATACTTATCCACAACTCGCATTTTTACTACAATATCATATCTCTGACAATTTTTTAATACAGTCACGTGTTACAAGACAAAAAACTTTCTTTTTTTCTGGAGGTCATGAACAAAGTAGACAAGTCCTCTCTTCGAAGCGTAATATATGAAAACATCCTCCACACAATAAGACAGTAAATCACAAAAATGTAACAAGTTTTATAAATTAATCAATCATCATCATCATCATCATTGTATAATTTTTTTAAAGTTGAAGTGTGCAGCACGTTGAGATAATTTCACCTCTTCCTCTTCCATTAAAAAGATTGATTGAATAATTATAAGTTAAGTAGTTTTTTCCCTTGAAATTGTACTCGCTTTAAACATGACGTGATTGAATTCGGTGGAATATTTTTTTGCGGAGGTGCCTTCTCCGGCATTTTAAAACATTATATTTGTTGTTTAAAAATCTAAGACATTCATCAGAGAGAAGACATACAACCGTGTGTGCTCATCTTTATTATTATGTTTTTTGTTTCGCTATTCACATAAACACATCCGTCACATGATATATTTTTTATGTCTGGGTCTTTGTCGGGGGAACAACTCTGCTGAAACGATATTTTTTTGAAAGGAACGTTGGAGGACGCTTTGCTTAGAACGCCAACCCTTGGTCTGCGTAGGTTTTGAAGATCTTCTCGATGGAGTGGACGTAGGCGGCGGATCGCAGGTCCAAACCGAGATTGTATTGCATTGCTACCTTCATAATGTTCTGGAAAAGAAGAAGAATGAAATGAAAATGAGTTTGTGTGTTTATTTCGCATGGAAAATTTCTCTGGAGAAAAAGTTATATGGTTTTTTTTACCCTTGCACTCCTTTCCATTGTGTAGTCGAGTCCAGAGTGGACAATATCCTTTTCACTCGCACCACCCATCCTCTTGGCGAAAGCCTCGCTGGGCGTAATGGGAATCCTGCCACCCACGCGTCCAAACCTCCTCTCCAACGACTCCTGAACACTCTCGAGGAGGTGGTAGTTCGACTCTCTGTCGTACTTGAAGGTGAGACGTCCGTACGAGACGTGGTTCAAGTTCTTGAGCCACTCGAAGTAGGAGACTGTCACACCACCGGCGTTGATGTACAGATCTGGAATCACGAGCACGTTCTTGTCGAGGAGGATCTTGTCGGCGGCGGGGGTGGTTGGCCCGTTGGCAGCTTCCGCGACGATCTTCGCCTTGATCTTGTGGGCGTTCGCCTTTGTGATAGCTTTCTCGGTGGCGGCGGGCACGAAAATGTCGCATTCTTCGTACATGAGCCCCTCACCCTTGTACTCTTCTGCTCCTGAGAAGCCAACAATGGAGCCGTTGTTCCTAATCTTGTAGTCCTCCAGGGCTTTGGGGTCAATGCCGTTCTTGTTGTAGATGGCGCCGTCCCGCTCCTGGACTCCTATGCAGGTCGCTCCAGCGCGGACGAGGTAGCGGCAAGTGTGGAGACCGACATTACCAAAGCCTTGGACGATGAATGTCTTCTCCGCCCAGCCTGGAGTGCAGCCGATCTGCATCATGTAGCTCGCCTCCATGATAAAGTTTTCGAGGCCGTGGAATACACCTCGGCCGGTGGCGCTCACACGGCCGTGGATACCACCTTGATTGATGGGCTTCCCGGTGACGCAGGCGTGCCCGTTGATGTCCAAGTGACCGATGGTTTTTGAGTATGTGTCCGCAATCCAGGACATTTCCCTCTCGCCGGTGCCCATGTCTGGGGCGGGCACGTCAATGCCAGGCCCGATGAAGCCCTTCTTGGCGAGCTCGAGCGTGAATCTCCTCGTGATTTTCTCAAGCTCGTTGACTGTGTACTCCCTCGGGTTAATCTTCACGCCGGCCTTGGCTCCGCCGAAGGGAACGTCAACGCAGGCGCATTTGAATGTCATGAGGGCGGACAAGGCCTTCACCTCGTCGATGCTCACGTCGTCGCTGTACCGAATGCCGCCCTTCGTGGGCGTCCTGTGGTTCGAGTGCTGGGCACGGTACGCCGTGATCATCTCGTACTTCCCGTTGTCCCGCTTCAGAGGGAATGCGACTTCGAGAACGTGATGACAAGGTTCCAGCATCCTCATGATACCGCTAGCTCGATCTCGCTTTTGGTCGATTGTCGCGAGTGGGCCCATGTTGAGGTCCTCTACCAACCTAAAAACACACATTTTTGTTATATATTTTTGAGTAAAAACTTCTTTTAAATTGCCAGAAGGACTCTTGAACTTACTTAGTTTCCGCAAGTTGACACGCCCTATGATAGAAATACTCGACCATTTCGAAAAAGTTCGGGTCATCCGCATCCGGGATGCCCATGAGACGTTCGGGGATCTTGTGCTGAAGAGGTCCCGAAGACTCCGACATTGTTCTACATGACTGCTGGGCATTGACGGGGGAGGAAGCACCTTGGACGAGTCGGGATACTGCTGCGGAGGCTGCTGCTGCCGTGTTACCCACCGCCCCTGGGTTGAACTTTGTCAACATCATCGAGTACATGATTAAGCTGTGTTGTAGCGTGTAGAGCTGAGAGAAGAGTAGGTGATGATGAGGATCGAGCCTTCTTAAGCAAAAGAACTGCTACTTGCTGCTGCCCAATTAATACTTGTGACTAGAAACTGGATGATGATGATGAATGCGAGTGTGGATATTATGGCTGCTCCAGGAGCACTCGACGAATGTGGTCGTCACAGAGAAAGGCCTGCAACAAAATTGGACAAAAAATAAATCATACAAAAAACTGACGATGATGATTCACACGCTGGAAGCTGGCCATGAGCAGCCTCTATGGACGAGGCTCTCTCGTTAATTATTCATTCCGAGTGGAAAACAGTAATTAGCACATTTATCCGCCTCAGAACAGTCAGAACCACCAACTCACTCCCACTACCTTTGCAGTCTTCTCCGGCTTTTACAAAAAACATATATTTCTACATGAATAAACATAACCTATAAACTATAATGTCTATTTAGTTTAGCTCATTGTCTCGTTCGGTGTGGCGAGACCGGTAAGCCAGCATAAAACTGGGGCAGCAAAATTAGTGACCAAGAATGCGCCTACTTGGGTGACATGGGTACCAGCTAAACCCTTCTCTCTCTGCAAAAGATTATAATGATCAGAGGTGCGGATAGGGTTTCGCTTCCCTGCCATGTGCTCTCGCACAGAACTTGCGAGTGCACAGATTAGATCGTAATCTTTGTTGCGAAAGAAATCGTTACGTTACGTGCGACAGAAGAGAGAAGAGAGCATAATCTAATATAACTGTTGAGATGATACGAGGATGAGGAGATATATATCTTGTCTGAATCTTTGGAAAAGGTGTGAATGTGCTAACGAGCTTCTTACCAGATAGCCGAGAGTGCGTGCACAATGTGTGTAAAGTAAAAAAAAATTATGTGCGGATATGTAGCTACAGCTAACAAACAAGGCTGCTGATTGATCTTCAGAGTTGAGGTGAACTTTAAAGTGAGAGAATGGTGTGCGCGTGCAAGAGAGTGATAATGTGTTCGTTGTTTCTTTAAAATGGAGCTCGAAGATGAGCAGTTTCAGGTTGTCTCCAACAGCTTCTCTTGGCTTCTTTCTACTGGCGAGTGGCGAGCAGAGAAGAAGCTCTAGCACACATTTTCAACTCTTCTCACATTCTCTTCCTCATCTTTTTCTTTATGAAATCAAAAATGTGCGTATACCTAACGATGAGCCATAAAATGGTTTACTCGATATTTATGGAATTTTTATATGAGCTAATAACTTACTGGAATAATTTTTTTGTGCTCCTCCAAATATATTGCACTTGAGTTAGTTAATAGTAACGTGCAATATCACCTCTCCACTACTCAGTTACAACTGCGGGTTATGTACTTAACTTGGAGAAGAGCAAGAGAAGGCGATCAGCCGATCTCTCTCGCAGTTGTCGAGAAAGAGGTGAGTTTAGAGAGAACAACATTCATCTCATTCTCATATCACAGTCGCAAATTGCATTCTCTCCGTATCTTCCTTCTCCTCACCACAATCTTCTGTCCCACTGGCCTGGCTCACTGTATTGTTCTTGGCGAGACGAGTGTGGAAGTATGTGAGAGCTGAGTACATACTTGCATGGAGTCTTGTGGAGCAAGGGAGAGATGGAGAGAGTACACAAGATTGAGTGGAACAACTGCACACTCTCCATCCAATCCCAATTTTTGCGAATATGAGTATCGAGTACCCATTCTCATGTGTGTTCGAAGTATGGAACGAAGGTGGTGTGTTTTTGCATTTTCTCTCTTGACTACGACTTCACGTATGCACATTTGCCCCATAATCATTATCATCATCATTTCCACCGACTGTGCCGACCAAGTTTCGTGAGCCGACTCACACGAGCATAAAAATGTGCTTTTCCACTCCAGAGTAGCAAAAGTGCTGCATATATGTAGAGAGCTTATATAATATGCCACTTGAACGAGAGGATGAGATGTGTGAGTGTAGGAGAGAGACAGGAACTAAAAATAAGACTTTTGTGCCACCTCATCGTCAACCGGTGGCAACAGTTCCGTGTGTCTGATGCGATATATGCCACTGATGAGATACGAAACTCAATTCACACGATATTGTTTAAATGTTATGCAAGATGTGTACTGTACATTTATTCCGAGAAACCATCAATTGAAGCCAAAATGACAAATACTGAAAAAATTCATAAGGATAAGGATACAGACGAAACCGGTGGGAATTGGGGAAGGTATTGGTGGTGTGACCAAAGGACCACGCCTTCCACTCCACCAGCGTGCTTATATATCCTCCGAAAGAACCAAATGATTTTCCTCCATTACTTTTATATGCTTGCGTAAGGATTTTCGCTTAATTAGCGTCGCATTTACAATGAGAAAGAAAACACGTGAAGGCATGAATATGGATGGCTCTTTTGGTGAGTAGAAGAAAATTGAAGATGCAAACTTTAAAGGAATAGAGATTACAGCGAGATTCTGGTGATGTGGTCGCGTAACTTTTCTGTACGCAGCGATCTTTGCGAGGTCTGCTCACATAAGAAGAGATCATATGTGTAGCACCCGAGAGAATCAACTAATCCTCGGTTACAGCAATGAGACTGGTTGTGTGAAGTTTTTCTGAAAGATAAAAATTAAAGGTGTGCTCTTGAAGAGAGACCAATTATAGCAGTTATTACAATTTAGGGTTTTCATGCATCGCTTTTACTCGTTCAAATTGATGCTCGTGCAGACATTCTCAACTCTGGACTTGAAACGTCGATTCTGATAAACCAAAAGTTTTTTTACAGACTTCCCGAAAAATAAGGTACTTCAGTCCAGTGAGCACAAAGTTCCCAACTTTTATGATCCGACTATATTATAAAAATGTGAGGATAAATAGATTTGATGGTTCAAAGAATGATGCATCTCAATGCAGATCAGGCGAGAGATAAAATGCGTGTGTGTGATGGACTATTTAAGCTCATCTTCATCTCTCGCATTTAAAATCATGCAGAAGCTGTGGTACCATTCCACTCAAATCTGCCTGATTCTCGTCACCGCAATATCTCTGAGTTTTGAGTTGCGCTGCTCGCTGTGCTCTTCTCGGCTGACGAAGTGACGACGACAAGTGAATAAACTGGTCATGAGCCGGTTTTATGTCAGCTATCAAAAGGATATACATGCTTTAGGGATATATCCTTTGAGCTCTCTCTCTGTTTTGCGTAACCTTGAGCTTCATTTTTCAGCTCAAAGTCAAAACAACATATTCGATATTCTCATAAACAAGAAGCACACCTGCGCGTTGCGTTTCTCATTTGCGTATTTGCACGACGAGCCATCAACAAGAATTCTAATTTGCTTCAGAAGTTAAGTAGGCTTCATATATTTAGAGACGCAAAACGTAAATTTAACCAAGCAAAGGATTTTCTTGGAGTTGGAACACATGAGCGTTGATTATATTGACCTTTTGAACGCGAACAAACTGCCGAAAGAAAATATATCTTGGAGAAAGTTGGAAAGATTTGAGTGAGGTGGCTAAATGGATATTTTCCAGTAATGTTTATTTGAACAATACGTGTTGGATATTGTGGCTGCACATTTAACTTTAATCTTACATTTTTTAGATATATTTTTTTAGTATATGGACAAAACATTTCAGCTTTCTAGCAACCTTCTTCCCTCTGCAAAGCAAAAACCTTTCTCTCACACACACAGCTTTTGAGCTTTTCTTTCACAAGGAAATCACAAAATCCGGCAGCAGATAGTGGAAGTTATTTTTTTAAATGTTCGAACACACAATCTCCTCCTGTTTTCTTTTACTACTTACTCCAACAATTTCAATTTTATTTATTTGTAAACTCCATTGTTTTACAGCAATTCCATAAATTAAATTATAGAAGGTTTCTTTTTCATTTGAATCAATGATCAACTAAATGACACTAGAGAATTATTACACGACACATGCAGGTGATGAAGCATCCGTCTCATTTTTTATAAGTCACTGCAATCCCTTTCCAACAAATCTGAAAAAAACTTAAATTCCCTTTGCTTCTCACTGCTCCAGCTCGAGGGCAAGACCCACCTTGTGACCACCAGCTTTGAAGTTTTTACCGTCAATGAAAGTAGATAATGTCAGTGTCACACCTGCAAAAAATTGAAACGTAAAAGTCAGTCCAACGGAAGGAAGAGGAGAAAGCTTTCACACAGACAATCATTATTTGTGAATGGGATTTAATTGTGGAGACACATACCGTCCCTAATTTTTTGTTCAAATCCAAGTCCAACCTGACTTTGGTTATTGACCTTGGCCCTAAGAGCTGTGCATGGGTCGAGCAAGTATCTAGTTCCAAGACCAAATCGCGTTGTTGACTCGCCACCAGCAGTCCAACTGAGTTGGACACCACATTCTAAACGGCTATTTACTCTTTGGTACAAGCTACCACTGAACGTTTCTCCATTGTCACTGAAAGGGAATTGCAAAGAAAAATAAAATTCAATATTTTGTTCTCAGCTATTATTTTTGAAAGCAAATTAATTACAAAAATGGTGTTGAGAGACGAGTACTCACATAGCTGTGCTTAATTGGAAGTCGCCAGCGGAATATCCGGCAGAGAAGTTGTTCTTCTTCAAGATCCCAGCAACAGAGTCGAAGGTCATTTGGTAGCCTCCAAGCCATCCCTGGTAGCCGAGAACGACTGATCCATTTACCAATACGCTCGAGTCATCGGCTCCGTTGACATCGACGTCTAAGGTGGCGTTAGTGGATTTGTGCTGTCCTTTGAGCTTGCCAGACTTCTTTCTGCGATTCATGATTTTTTTGTTGGAAAATGTGTTATTGCCTACTCTTCTGTTTATGAGGATTTTTATAAAGGTAATAAATGTTATGGAAAAGTGTCTAACAGGTACCCTGAGTCTGGGCTGAAGGTTCCTTCAAGAGAGACCTTCGCTCCAGGAGCGAGCTTGTCTTGACAGGTGATTTCAGTGACCAGAAGGTTGTTGGTGTTCCATTTCTCTGTGATGGTGAGCCCGTGGGTAGGCCACTTGTACTTAGTTTCCAAGTCTCCAAAGACCTTGCCCTCTTCGAAGGAATGGTGTCCTCCGGTGCTAATGTCTACACCTCCAACAGTTGAAGTTTTGCAGTTCAATTTGAACACTCCAAAGTTATAGCCCTTGTTGAAGATGTCGCGGCAGGACTTGCCAAGGTCTGCGTAGCTTGGTGGGGCCATCCTTACTTGTTATCTTTAATATATTTACAAACAAAAACAAATTATAAAATTATTTCCCGATACATATTTCACCCCTTCACCTTGCTCTACAGCTGCAACGCTCGAGCCTCGAGACCTAACTTCAATTGTTTTTTTAATTGTAGCTTTTAAACTCCCTAAAATTAACTAAGCTATTTTCCCTCTTGTTTTTACTATCTAAATGCATACAAATGGTGGTGTTGTATTTCTCTGAAATGGTATTTACAAACAAATGTATGTGCGGTCAACATAAAGTCAACAGTTACAACTTCATTAGTCGAAGCAGTTTGATATTCAATAATTCAATTCATGAAATATACTTTGATCAAATGTATTTTTAACTATTTTCCATCCACAATTTGTCTAACCTCCGCAGAGCTGTGCACACGCAATCCTAAAAATTATAACTACAAACAAACTCACTAATTAGTCAACTGAACTTTCAACAAATGCTCCAAGGATCTAAAACGCTTTCAACTAAAAAGCAAAAAGTGCACCTTTTTGTGATCAGCTGGCTAAAAGCGTTTCTCCACCTTAATTAGATGCTCACAAGTTCCACTCTCTCAACGTCATTTTCTAGAATCTAATTTAAGAGGAGACGAAGTATTAAAAGCAAAGAAATTAATTACCTGGTCAGTTGCAAATGTAAAGAGGGTCTCTCTAACTGAGCTGCGTTAAATAAAGTAGTTTTGTGGTGGTGGTGGTCTGCTCTGGTCTCTGTGGTGTGGTGTGATCATTCGATGAGGTGAGTTGGGAGTAGGGAGCAGTGTTGGAAGTTTGGAAGTTGTGTGAGTTATCGGCTGGTGCAATAAAGCGAAGGCTTACAACAAGAATGGAATGGGGAGCAGTTCAGCTCAGGGTTCTCTTCTGCATGCACACGATACACCACACTCCACAAAGGAGACGTCCACAAGGCTAAAATATGGAAGAAAGCTATATTATGCCGAGCCGATTTTTACGGAGACATGTTACTTTTACTCCACTCCACAGCCACACACGTACAACAAGAGTATATGCATTTAGTGTTGGAGTATAGATGTGGTGTGGTCATGCTCTCTCCTCTCAATACACATAATATCCTTACTCCATTGCCCAAGACGAGAATGACGATGATGATGATGCGACGACGACGAGATACATATTCATTTAAAACCTTTTTTCGCCATATAAAAATAGTATTCCAAAGGACAGGGAGTAGTACATGGAGCGTGCAGTGGAATGGAATTAACCAAACATATTTTTCACACATATTTTATATCCATTCCCCATTCTGCTGCTGTGCTGTCGAATGCACAAAAGACTCCCGTGATCTTATTCTTTTCCTTTGAGACTCTAGTGCGAGTGTGTGCTCTAGATATATCGTATGCCCAAAAGTTACATAAAGAAGCTTATATGGAATTGTGCGTATATAAATAATATGCCGGTATGAGGTAGTCTATATGTATTTTATGTCTTGTGCAGAATATTTTTTTTGGTGTACTTGATCCATGAATGAAGATGAAGATGAGGAGTTTCCTCGTGTTCTCTCTACTTGTGCTCTCTCTACCGCGCAAACTGATGAACGTGTTCTCAAAACTGAGAGCTGAGAAAGTGTGAGCTGGAGAGAGCACGGAGAACGCCAACTACGCTGCGCTACTGTTCTCCCTCAAGTCAGAAAGGAGAGTATTCGTGAGCTTCCATAATATTTTCCATGAAAATGAATCGTTGTGGAGGTTGGAGCGGAGAGAGCATTTATTTTGTGAGAGCAAAGCAATTATAAAAGGATTTACTCGTGAAGGTTTTGTAGATGGATGCTGAGCACACCTGCTCATTACACAATTAGGTGAGAATGTGTGCAATCAATTAGCATTTTTTTACGTTATAGCAATCTGCTCGATGAAACACTGTATTGCTCACGCATACATCCAATAAGTCTTAACGTAAAATATATCCTCAGGGAAAAGCGTGGTGTGATGTGATATGTAGCACCCAGTTTCCATAAAAAACATATTCCAAAAATACATTTTGGAATAAGACGTGGAAGAGAGGAAAGGCAAGAAGGAGAAAGGGTAATTAAAAAATGGAAAGTGAAGGAGAAGAATGCGCAACATCTTTCTCTGTCATGTTATTTTGTTGGGAAGGGAATAAGGCGAAGAAGGCACTCGCATCTGGACGGGATTTAACCCTTGGCCCTAAGTGAGTGTGTTGGATGAATGCTGATGATGCAGAGAAAATATGAGAATGCATATCTTCCTTCTTCTTGTTCCATACATTTCAACCGGAATATGAGAGGAGAGAGAGAGAAGGAAGAATTCTCCAGCCACAATTCCTTCAGTGGGCACATGAGGAAACCGCAGAAAAACTATTTAACTTTTACAACTTTTCACAGTCCATTGAGCTTAACAAAGACAATAGAAGGCTATATGGTGATGGTGGGATGCGAAGCCCCCCACTTACCACATACATCCATTACACCTCCTTCCTACCCACATCCAACTTCTTCTGGAGAAGACCAAGCAAGCAGACACACACACGCGAGTTTATATCAGAGAGATATTTTGATACTGCCAAAAAAACCGGCACTCATAACGGACCCAATAGCAATGTCGAGGATGAGTAGACCAAGACCAAGTTAAATCACAACTCTCTCTCTCTCTCTTTCATTTTGCCAGGGAATGGGAGTTTTGTTACAAAAAATCTGGTGTGCATGTAAAAAGGCATATCGTGTACAAACACACATCTTGCATCTCCCTCGATGCTTTTTAGATTGTGTGCTTCGTTTCCTCTCATCAGATTAGAGCTTCACGGAGCCACACTTGGCGAGGAAGAGGGAAAAAACCGCGTACAGTTCCAGTAGTCTGAGAATCAAATCAGGATTCTCCATTCTCCTTTTCTCCTCGAATAAAAACCCCTTTCTCTCTTCCATCTCTCTCTCTTCTCTTCCATAAATACTTTGCACGTACACTCGCATTAGCAAAGCGATGAGGCTCATCTCTCTCGCGTGTGTGCTCTTCTTCTTCTTCTCCAGAGCGAAAACCAACTTCACCGGCATCTCTGTGAACCAACAACCAACATCCTTTCCCTTATTACATATCGCATGCCTTCACACACACCCTCTCTCTCTCTCCTCTCTTCGTTCTTTTTTTGGCAGAGTACTATGCAGCTTTATTGCCTTGGCTGGAGAGAGAAAAATATCGATTCACTTTTGTGCTTTCTCTCTTCCACAAATTATCCTTTTCGTTCTGGATGTGTGTATTATGCATCTGTTTGGCTTGTTCTTTGCAACCTGCAACTCTAACGCGAGTTGTCAGCTCTCCGCTCCGATAGAAAGGAAAGAGCTCCAGTCAAGGCAAGTCAGTCAGCTCTTCCACTTTTGCTGGAGAGAGAGAGAGAGAAGGGACTCTTTGCCTTGGCACATGATGAGCGCACACTTAATTGTCCGCATGTATTCCGGAGGGAGAAAGCTCAGGGGAAATGGAGCAAAAGCTAGACTGAAAACAGAAACTATACCTCCTTCATGATAAGTCCCATTTTTTCTCTCTCTCCAGACGAGTATAAGTGGGAGCCATTTCCATTCCAGCCAATTACTTATGCCTTTTCCCAAACTCTTTCCAATCACACGCCCCATCCCATTTGCATAAAGCTTCTTAAAAGGAAAGAGAAGAAAATGATTGTGTAATATATAGGAGCAGGCTTCGATTTCGATTTCCTCACAGGAAAATTCATTCATTTCTCTTTCCTCGTCTGGAGAAAAGTGTGCAAAAAGAGTGAAGAATGAGAGAGAGGATGAATGGGAGAAAGCAGATTGGAACGGTGGGACAGTGGATAAAAGGAATTACACGCGCTCTCTCTCCTTCTTCCACTTTTACAGCAGTGATGATCGTGTTGCTGATAATGAGATCTCTCCCTGGAGATCCCAGATCCCACACCGTCTGCGTAGGTGGGGAAAGGTGGCAATCAGAGAGCTTTAACTAAATAGAATGGAAAAAGAGAGATTTCTCTCATGCTCTTCTCCAGCGCTCCATTTTTTTATATGCGCACACGTGATTGCTACGGGAGAGAAGATGTCGAAGAGCAAGCACTTTTCTAAACTCAGCTCATTATCGTCCTTTTGTCTCTCGCCCCTTTCACATCCGATTGTCTTGGACAGAGCAGGGCTTTCTCCAGTATGCAACATACATATATTTTCCTAATGGTAGTAGTGCACTATACATATACACAAAGGCTCGTGTTTTTTTGTGTTGTGCTGATGATGATGTGTATGCATAACAGGATAAAAATAGTGGAATGAGCTAGTGCTGCTGCAAGGCTTCTCATTTCTCTCTCTCGCACACAATAACGCAATCTTGTTGGTGGCAAACAGAATTTTTATTTTAGAAGCTGAAGCTCTCCCAACACTTTCCCCAACTCTTCTCTCTCTCTCTCTCTTTCCTCCAATGCTTTTTTGAGTTTGTGCTGACGTGGGGCCGACTCTGAATGGGAGTAGCAGAGTAGCAGTGCTGATGACGGCGGAAAAAAGGTTTCCTTTTCTGGAATGGAGAGAGAGAGAGAGCTTTCCTTCAAACACTCGCACTCCTTTCTTCCTCCATCCTCGCACATACAAAAAAACGACACTCTCCGCTCTCTTTGCTAGGATACCTCCCACACACACGGTGGTGAAGTGCTCTTGTTCCTCTCCAGCTATTTCCATTCCAGCTCTCTCTCTCTCTTCTTTCTCCAGCGTGTGTGTGTGTGCAATGAAGGTACACCACATCCACGTCCAACGTCGAATGAATGCCACACACTCTCCCTCTCACTGCTACACACCTCGACGAGAGGACTTTTATTCGATCCTCTTTTTGTGAAGGCAATAATGCAACGGGATAGAATGAGCTTCTCTCTTTCTTTGTGAAATGGTTTGCATACACGGAAAAAAAACTCTCCTTGTGTATGTGTGCATGATGGAGGAGATGGAGTAAGAGAGAGAGAGTAGCATTGGTGGTCTGGTCGAGGTGCTTCTGCTCCTTATCGCTCTCCTTCACCCGAAACAAGACTCCTTGTCTTCCTCCTCTCTTTTCCTTCTCTTCATTCATGGCAGGAGCAGCCGTTTGGATACTCTCACTTTTTTAAAGCCTGCCCATTTCATCGTTCCAACAATAAAAGGAGCTTCTCTATAATAACCTCGCAGGTACACGCCGAAGGGATAGCGTAGCACAATTGGAAGGTCACTCGGTCCCGGACATATATAAATTATTTCTCTCTGGAGCTCTATTATTGGCGTCGTGGCCAGGTGACAACCTGACAACTCACCCGAGACTCCCCTACAATCTTATAAACTGGCAATCTCAATCTGGAATTTTAAATTCGTCATTTCTCGCATTTTTTTTGCAATAAAGCAATTCTTACTGTTGAATTTAAAAAAATATTTAGAATTCGTTGAAGGTGCTTTCCCTCACGTTCATTTCCTGAAGTGAATTTTTTTTTCAAATCAGAGTGAATCTCAGTCTCTCATCGAGTGTCGAACATGAGCCAGACATTGGTCATCAGTTTATCCAAACGCAAAAACTGCCACGCGAAGGCAACGTTTCTAGTGATTGGAAGTAACACCTTCTTAAAGACCGGATAAAGTACAAAAACAACAAAAAAGTGTGCAAAAATAAAATCTCAGACGTCATAAATTCGTCATCCTGTCCTAAATTGCTGAGTTGCAGAGACGAGAGCACAGGTAAAATTCACACATTATTAAAAATATGTATGTTACTGGCGATGAGTGTGCAATGTTGAATGAATGAAGATGAGGAGCATACATATTAAGCCTTTGCTGTTGTCTTTGTCAATGACATCATCAAGTTACATTCCCAAACTTATGACATCATCGTCATGCCCAATGTCCGTAGCCCGTAGCAGGTGCTCATATACATGTTTCAGGTTCAGGTTCTTCCCCGACGAGAGAGTACAGCTGGTTTATAGTTTTTTTGTTGAGTAAATAGCAAAAAAGGAAGGATTGACAGAGAGGAGATATATCTTTGTCACTTTATTTTGTGAAGGAAGATATCTACCATATAGTTGAGATAGGGAAAACTTATATACAAGAGCATAATAACAAGATAGATTCATACATACTCACAATAAAAAACAATTCACATCGACAAGAATTACTGAAAAAAAGTGGATGCCTGTGCATGCAGAAGAGAGAGGCACCTATTCCTCATATCGACTTTACACTGACGGGCTATAGGAGAGGATGTATGTGTGAAAAGTGTGTGAAGGCTTGTGTTTTGTGTGGGGAGTAGAGCTGAAAATTGAGAGAAAGAAATTCACATATATTTTTTGGCATTTGGTGTGCAGGACTACTATTCGTTTGTGTGTGTGATAGTGAGAGTGAGAGCAGAGATCTCGGGAGCAGAGGAGTCGATATATAGTGGGGAATATGCCGTTGCATCACCACCACAGCAGTAGTAATCATCATCACCACCACCATTCGTCATCATCGTCCACTTCTTCCAAGCAGTCCACGACAAGTAACAACAGTTGCAACAATACATCTTCGAGTGACCAGCAGCAGCAGCAGCAGCAAGCAGCGCAACAGCAGCAAGCATCATCCGGAGGAGTTGCAGGCGCTGGAGGAGCAGCTACTCAGCAAAACACACAAAGTTCCGGAGGAGGACAAGGTTCCCAAGGGGTGTCATCATCAGCATCCGCACAGGGTCAGCAGCAACAGCAGCAGCAGCAGGCGACGACGGTGACCTCCTCGGGGAAAATGGCGAGTAAGGTCACCGCGAATAGCGCGACAAACGCGAACAACTCGACAGCCCCTCAGACAGCGGTCGCGAACAGTGGGGGTGGGGTTGGAGGAGTGGGAGGAGCAGGAGCTCCGAACCCCAACTTCTACACGGTCGAGGTGGGAGACACTAGGTTTACTATCTTAAGACGATACCAAAATCTGAAACCCATTGGATCCGGTGCTCAAGGGATCGTTTGGTAAAACTCTTAAAACAATCTTAATGTCCATAAAAAATAATTGAGAGGTTGGCACTGATATATTCATTTTCTTGTGTGCAACTAAAACAGCTCCGCTTACGATACAGTGACTCTGCAAAATGTCGCAATCAAAAAGTTGTCAAGACCATTCCAGAACGTGACGCATGCCAAGCGAGCCTACCGTGAATTTAAGCTGATGAAGTTAGTCAATCATAAAAATGTGAGTAAAAATCTGGACTAATTTTTTAAAAAAATTCTCATATTTTTCTCTGCGAGAGAGTGCTTGCAGAAGTAAAATTATTTTTCTGGGGACTGGTACAGATCATAGGGTTGTTGAACGCATTTACGCCTCAGAAGTCAATGGAGGAATTCCAAGACGTGTACTTAGTGATGGAACTGATGGACGCGAATCTAGGACAAGTGATAAACATGGATCTGGACCACGAGCGAATGAGTTATCTCCTCTATCAGATGCTGTGTGGGATCAAGCACCTCCACACCGCGGGAATCATCCACCGTGACCTTAAGCCCAGTAATATCGTTGTCAAATCCGACTGCACGCTCAAGATCTTGGACTTTGGGCTCGCCAGAACTGCCGGGACGACGTTCATGATGACTCCATACGTTGTCACTCGCTACTACCGCGCACCAGAGGTGAGCAGCAATGCAATAATGACAAAAAAACTAATGAGGAGAACGTGTATGCGAGAGCACACTTCCTCCAAATCCCAATTATTTTTAATGAGTAAAATTGCTCAAATGGTTTTAAAAAACTTTCCTCTTGCTCCAACGCAGGTGATTCTCGGAATGGGCTACAAGGAAAATGTGGACATCTGGTCAGTAGGATGTATAATGGGGGAAATGATTCGTGGCTCCGTCTTGTTTCCCGGAACAGATCATATCGATCAGTGGAACAAGATAATTGAGCAGCTGGGCACGCCCAATCCGGAGTTTATGAGGCGACTCCAGCCCACCGTTCGAAATTACGTGGAGAACAGGCCGCGGCATGCCGGCTACTCATTTGAAAGACTCTTCCCTGACGTCCTTTTCCCCAGTGATAGCTCAGAACATTCCAGGCTCAAAGGTAAGTACACTACTCTTCATTATTTCTCCCCAAAAAAATGAGTTTCCATATTCATTCCAAGAACATGACTAATTAACATGTTTTTTTGCAGCGAGTCAAGCGCGCGACCTCCTCTCCCGAATGCTCGTGATTGATCCCGAGAGACGTATCAGTGTCGATGAAGCTCTCCTTCATCCTTACATTAACGTTTGGTACGACGAGTCTGAAGTTAATGCGGTAAGGTGCAAGGTGATACTCGTCCACAACACAATTCTTCCTCCAAACTACTCCCAACTTTCCATTTATAACATCTTTTTTTGTATAATTTTTTGTTTTGTTTTTATTCCAGCCGGCTCCTGGTCCCTACGACCACTCGGTGGACGAGCGGGAGCACACGGTGGAGCAGTGGAAGGAGCTAATCTACAGAGAAGTGATTGAGTACGAGCGAAGCCACCAAAATGAAGGTACGGGTCAGCCCCCTCCGCTACCTGTGCAGGGCCAACCCTCCGTCAACTCGAGGTAGACTTGCCAATCGCCCTCTCACCACTCCTTCCTCTCTCAACTCAGTTGTTTGGCGTTGGACAAAACGTTTCAATTCAGAAAGGAAACAAAACCATCGTAATTAAATATATCGTCCCGCACCCATCAACCCCATTTCCTTCGACCCCCACCCTTTACCAGTTACGGTCTCATTCGACAACTCCGCGCGACATCATCGGGACGGGGATGAGGAAAAAAACTAACAAGTAATTCTTTAAACAATACATAACAAAATATATCGTCCTCGTATACATCGCACGTGAAGCAGTCAGTCAGTGCGCATCCTCCCGCCGCCGCCCTCGTCGGTTGTGGCACAACTTTAAAAACCGTGTGACGATCCAGTCAAGTAGAGAGCGAGAAAGAGAGAGAACGTAAAAAATAATTGCCACCTTTAGTTGATAATAAGAGAAAAATATGTCTCCTCGAAAAAAATGTATGTCCTTGCCACATAACTGGGCGCGTCATCATCATCATCATCATTTATCGTGTCCGGATATTTCTGCCAGACGACTACTACCACAAAAAAGTGCTGTTTTCTGTTAAAAGACCAAGAATTTGTGAAAAGTATAAAAGAAGGAGGGGAATATGTTGCGCGAGGAAGAGTGCATTTTTATTCAGTTAAACTTGTTCAGTTTGGAAGGAAACCAAAAAATATATAATGTACATATTATGTTGAATTGTGATTTATGAAAAGAATTCATGTTGTTTCTGTGATTTGTTTCGTCGTTCTTCGTGTGTGAATTTGATTTTGTAACTTTTTGAAGCGGTTATTAAGCAAAAAAGGAAAAACAACAACAATTTTTATTTCATGAACTCGTCGTCAGTAAAGTTATATATAAGCTGCAAAAAGAAGAGTAATATCATGAGAACGTTAGTATTCCACACTACAGAAAAGTTTCGTTGGGGCGAATGAAAACATCATCCCCTTTTGTCTGTTTTATATTATTATACTTCTGATTTTTGTGTAGATAATTTATTTGACTGTTGTAAAAAAAATCTTATCTTTTAACGCAAGAAGCAGATAGGGTTAAGTTACAAATGTGGACAAATGAAAAAGACAGAAAAAATTCCTTTATTTCCTTCGTCTTCAGTTGTGTCCATGTCCATTTGCAAAAATTAAAATGTTACCTTCAGAACATCTCATCGTTTTTATGTATTACAATACTGCGTTAATATATGGGAAGGGAAGTTTCGTAGAGAGGCGAAGTTTATTTTGCACACTTAAGAAGGGGTACGACGAATCAGTGACAAGCAAAAAAACCCCGTAATAAAAAAACTCATCATCGTAATAAAAAAACGTATATAATTAAACTAAATGTACATCATCGTCATCATCATCATCCAGTCACGATATAAATATCAACATCGTTTTGTGCGTACACACTAGCCACACAAAATATACTCCATCGAAAATTGTGAAGAACAAAAAAAATTGTTCCAAAATATTCTTGTCGACTGTGTCTAAACTTGTTTCGGTTTGGGAAAGAGAAGTTTGAGTTTATTTTTTGATCATGATGATGATGGTATGGTATTAAATTCCTTTCATCTTTCTTTGTTAGGATGTACTATGAAAACACTTGTATGTTTTACGGGATTTATTTAGTGTATAAATCACTGAGATACGACGTATATAACGTATAATAATAATATATATGCTATATCTCTATTTAATAATAACAACTTTAAGCAAAAAAATAATATAAAATATAAATTACGAGTTCCCTTTTTTGATGAGACGTTGCTCCCGTGTTTTTATACGAAAATAAAGAAAAGCCCAGCAAATTGCCAGATTTGATGAAAAAACGAATTATTTGTTTCCTGTTGGAAAGGAAATTTTTTCTCGCGAATACTTTGCTCCAAAAATGTTTCATGTTGCGCAATACGTATATAAATATAGTATCTGTCACACATCTTCTGCCCTCTTTCCAATCTGGGTAAAGGTCCTTTGGTCGCGTGACATGTCAAAATGCTTGCATAGTCAACATCCGGTTCTAGCTTGGTCACATTAATTTGTCCCCGATGGAGTGTGGAGTGACGGGTGGTGACAAGACACGTTGTTTGACTTTGAAAATGGGAACCAGAGTTTATAGTGAAAAGGGAACTCTACTCACCTTTCCGTTGCAGTTGAGATTTGGGATCTCGTGGAGCATATATCCATAATATCGCATTGTGCATTGAATTGTTTTATGCAATTTTGCCAGAAATGAAGTGCACTTTCGGATTCTCCCAATTTCTCCTGGTCCTGAGCTGGATCACATTCTCCACGAGTTTCGACTCGCTGGAGGAATGTAAGCGTACGGACGATGGTCACGTGACGAGGGGCTCATTCACTTGTTGCTCCACAAGCCCGAGGGAACTTCCCCTGGAAGCGTCCTTTGACTTCAAGGCTCTGTGGAAGAAGTGTGCAGTGGAGCCCGAGAAACGGAACGAGGATCCTGTGATTTCCGCTGTAAGACTATACCTGCCACTGCGTAAGACGACATGATCATGGATAATTCGAACTGCAATTTTTTATATGATTTATTATTAGTGGCGTGTCTTTCGCTGCATCGTATTTGCAAGGCTACGCAGAAAACCGTTGCTTCCTTCAACCTTCGCAGAGATGATGACGAGCAAGTATCCGGTTCTGATCAAAACTCAAATTGTCTCCAAAATGTCCGAGTATTTGGAGAAGGACATGAAATTTAGTAAGCGAAATATTTTCTTACCTTGGACTTAGATCTATAGATTCTTGTGTATTTCATGAAATGCAAAAAAATGTGCGATGTAGGCGTGGATGCCGACTGCGAAGCTAAAGTTCCATACCCAAAAGTCCACCTGATTCGAAACTTATTTTACGATACGGAGCAAGAAATTTGCGAAGGAGATGATTACGATACCAAGAGTGGAGGAAAAACTTCCTCTTCGTCGCCTTCCACTCTGGCGGAGAGTCTCTGCGAAGTTTGCGACAGGAGACGGGAAATGTACCACAGGAATGGTGACTGCTGCAGTCAAGTCGCGATCCCCTTCCCTTTCATTTACCTTCCGTTCCGCTATGGAAATGAGGGGCGTGTGGATGACTGCGTCAATGACGTGATCGACGATGTAGGCTTGCCCGCTGACACCTCGTTCGCAGCTCATTTGAAATACTTGGTAAGGGTGAGTAGAAACAGTATGCTTTTTACTTGATCTTCAAAACTTTGAAGTTTATGGATGCTTTGTTGAAGTGCTATCCTTCCTGCGAACACTACCTGAGTGGGAATCTGAAGGAGAACGACCTTTGGTCCGGACCAAAACTCCTTCAGAGCCAGAGTGAGTTGCGATCCGTCGTCGACAAAATGATGCCCAAATACTTCTCTTCGAGATTCAAGCAGGAAATCGGGAGTTATGTTCAGACCAACTTCCGTTCGGCGTGGCAGGAAACGAAAACGTTCGAGAGTACAATGTCTCCATCGCAGAGAGACCTGCGGAACTGTGACAAGGGAAAGTTGAAGAATCTTCTGGCGAGCTGTCGAGCTCATCGACTCATCGAGACTGTTATTACTCTCTACCTCAACAATGTACACACATTCTATAATTGCACTTTTCTGCTTTGTGATTGGTTTTTCAAGTTGTGAAGGATTTGTCGAAAAAATACTTTCAGTTATGCAAGGAAAAGTACGTGCTCGCGGGTGGGAATGGTGGGATCCGTACTACTACACACACTCCAGTAATTGGGAGCAGTGAGGAAGACCCTGACTGGGGATGGGATATTCGTCGTGGCCTGCATCTTAATCTAACTAAGGGGTAACGTGATATTTAGAAAATTTTACAGTTGTTTAACAAAATATGACAGGAAAGTAGAATGCAATTTGGTTGATTTACTTTCTTAGCTCACGGAAAACTCAACCTTACTCATCGTGGATACACTGAAAATATAAAACTGTATCAATGCTTTAACGGAACTACAAAAACTGCAAAGGAAATGTATGACGGATGAACTTTTATTTTCAAACTCGCAATCCCAAAAATGAAGAAATATTTGTCCAGAAATAACCGAGTATTTTTTATGATTTCGATCGGAATAACTGATTTTGTGAAGGGATTTTATTTTATGCGACTACTCCATTTATACCACTCATAAGATATATGAATGTGCGAGTAAGAAAGAGCGTTAAAATTGTATATATTCCAACAAAAATTCATTTAATCTCGTTTCAAATTAACGGCTCACCATATAATTAAATAATTTCCTTATGGCTTCCGGGTAATCTTGATTTTGGTTTCGCATTCCATGGCCTCCAGACATACTGTAACGCACTTCACTGCCTCATCCAAAGATAACTTGTGCAGGTACACGCATTTCCGTGAACTTCGGACTTCTCCACAAGCCTCGAAACTTCCCTTGAAACGGGCACTCTTGCTAACTATACATATAATTTTAAAAATACATTTATACAATTACTATATGTAATTGTCGTTTATATGTGCAGGCGAAAGTGATTTAGTTACCCGTAAATCCTGGAAGAGTGACTGCTGTATGCTCCAAAGTGATTTCTCCGCAAATTAAATTGAAGGATCCATTGCATCTTTCGAGCAGATTGTCCAGTATTTCACCATGAATTTCGATGCATACAGCATTGCCCAATGGTACTCCGTAGTGGATGCAAATTCCTTTCGATTCTACGCTGAAAACAGAAGGTTTAAAAATGCATCTGTTGATTAACTCCGAACAAAATATAAATGTTGTATTCTAGTTTGCTTTGATATTTCACACGCACATGACGCATATATCTATATATATTTAGAAGTATGACAAAATAATATAATGGCTTAACAGGAGTTAAAGGAGACATATTTGATGTGCACTTCTGCATTTGTTGACGGCAACGTTAATTCTGTGTAAGGTATATATATAATTAGTAATAATTACCTTAGTTGCTTCTGAAAAGTCAGCACCCGGTTCTCGTTCCTTTTGTAATCCAGGCTGAGTTGGGCTTCAGCCCAGTGGTCGGCCACTCCACTCCCGGGAGTGGAGTGGGGAGTGGAGATTGGAGTGGAGGGAAGGAAATTTTTGTTGCTGTGAGTGGAGTGGAGAGTGGAAGGCAGAAAATTTTGGTTGCTGGGAGTGGAGTGAGAGTGGAAGGCGGAATATTTTGGTTGCTGGGAGCGGAGTGAGAGTGGAAGGCAGAAAATGTTGGTTGTTGAGAGTGGAGTGAGAAGGGAAGGCAGGACTTTGTTGTATTTTGGAATAGAAACGCATATAATTTTGATATAATTTATCTTCCAAGCAATTAGTAATTGAAATAAGAGTGTAAGGGGCCATTTAACGAAGAAATGGGGATTGATGAGATTCAAATAATATCCTATAAGTATTACGTACTGAATGACATCAGTCGCCCGACCATACATTTAACAGAAAACTTATGAATCCGTCATTTGTATACCACAATCGGAAATTTAGTATTCCATTTTCGATACTTTATTCCGATTTTAAAGCTTCAAGCTAGCTTTAGTTGTTTACTCCATTCGCAAAATATACATTTTACCTCATTAGAATGCTAAAGGAGTGGAGTGAAGATGGGAATGGTACCCATCTTTTCAACGGGAAGGGAGTGGAGATGGGAGTGGAGATGGGAGTGGTACGCAACTTTCCCATGGGAAGGGAGTGGGGATGGGAGTGGTACCCATCTTCTCGACGGGAGTGG